>JASEVX010000495.1:0-103184 GCA_031761405.1 Serripes groenlandicus | reverse complement strand
TGAAAATAGGCTCCGCCCCCTGGCGGCCATGTTTTTCAACGGATCGGAAATATTTGAACAATCTTGGTAGAAGGTACCCCAAGGATCATTTGTGCAAATTAATTTTCAAATCGGGCCAGTACTTTTGGACAAGAAGATTTTTAAAGTTTTAACAATGCACATATAATGAAAATAGGCTCCGCCCCCTGGCGGCCATGTTTTTCAACGGATCGGAAATAGTCGAACAAGTCTTGGTAGAAGGTACCCCAAGGAACATTTGTGCAAAATAATTTTTAAATCGGCCAGTACTTTTGGACAAGAAGATTTTTAAAGTTTTAACAATGCACATATAAGGACAAGCACCGCCCCCTGGCGGCCATGTTTTTCAACGGATCGGAATATTTGAACAATCTTGGTAGAAGGTACCCCAAGGATCATTTGTGCAAATTAATTTTCAAATCGGGCCAGTACTTTTGGACAAGAAGATTTTTAAAGTTTTAACAATGCACATATAAGGAAAATAGGCTCCGCCCCCTGGCGGCCATGTTTTTCAACGGATCGGAAATAGTCGAACAGTCTTGGTAGAAGGTACCCTAAGGAACATTTGTGCAAAATAATTTTCAAATTGGGCCAGTACTTTTGGACAAGAAGATTTTTAAAGTTTTAACAATGCACATATAAGGAAAACAAGCTCCGCCCCCTGGCGGCCATGTTTTTCAACGGATCTGAAATATTTGAACAATTTCTGGTAGAAGGTACCCCAAGGAACATTTGTGCAAAATAATTTTCAAATCGGGCCAGTACTTTTGGACAAGAAGATTTTTAAAGTTTTAACAATGCACATATAATGAAAATAGGCTCCGCCCCCTGGCGGCCATGTTTTTCAACGGATCGGAAATATTTGAACAATCTTGGTAGAAGGTACCCCCAAGGAACATTTGTGCAAAATAATTTTCAAATCGGGCCAGTACTTTTGGACAAGAAGATTTTTAAAGTTTTAACAATGCACATATAAGGAAAGCAAGCTCCGCCCCCTGGCGGCCATGTTTTTCAACGGATCTGAACTATTTGAACAATGTCTGGTAGAAGGTACCCCAAGGAACATTTGTGCAAAATAATTTTCAAATCGGGCCAGTACTTTTGGACAAGAAGATTTTTAAAGTTTTAACAATGCACATATAATGAAAATAGGCTCCGCCCCCTGGCGGCCATGTTTTTCAACGGATCGGAAATATTTGAACAATCTTGGTAGAAGGTACCCCAAGGAACATTTGTGCATAATAATTTTCAAATCGGGCCAGTACTTTTGGACAAGAAGATTTTTTAAGTTTTGGTTAATTTTCCCTTTTTTGTTGCCGTGGTAACCAAAGTTCTGCATGGAATAGAATTATTTGAACAAGTTTGAAAGAAATCCACCCAAGGAACATTCCTGTAAAATTATTTTGAATTTGGTTAATTGGTTTAGGAGGAGAAGTCGTTTGTAGGAAAATGTGAACGGACGGACGACGATGCGCAACGACGACGACGACGGACGACGGACGGTGAGCGATCACAAAAGCTCACCTTGCACTTTGTGCATAGGTGAGCTATAAATGGTTATTATGACTGCCCTTCTCGATGCTCAGGGTTGCGGGGTTAGCATTACAACTGACTGGCTGGTGTCAGGATAAATGGACCAGTAGTACTGGTAACTTACCCAGTACACGCCGTCAGATAACTAGAGAATTGTTGAAAGAGGCGTAACACATTTAAAAACACACTCATTGTTTCAAACCAGTACAAATGGGCAACTTGGATAGGGAATTGTCTTTTCTACAGATCTGCCAAGGTTCATTAGATTCTACACATTCACACCGATGGACGCACCAATTGATCACTTATAATTAATAAGCTGATCCATCGGTTAAATGAATAACAAGACATGGAAATTCCATGAAACCAGGTTTTCTATAATGGAAGGTGTTTGATTAAGAATTAACAGATCTGTCAAATCTTTCTGTTAATAGTTAATCAAAAGCTAGTAATTCAAGTAACAGGGAATATTTCTATTGATGAATAATCATAATTACTTTGTCAATTAAATATATCATAATTTTATCTAACAAATATCAGTTCAATACAGTCAATCCTGTGTTGATGGCCTCATTTATTAAGAACATATAATAGATAACAGATATTAAGCAACCTTTTGTTGTAAGCAGCCACATTTTAGGATCCCTAATGCCAGGTTGATAATCAGTGATCTGCCTTAACCCTTTACTTGATAGTAACGCGTTTATGCCTTTACAAACAGACTAGATCCAGGGCCCGAGCTTATGAAACTTACTCAATTTGAGCATGTAATAGAAATATTGTTGTTGAAGTTAGATGCTTGTTGAAGTTTATGAAATATGCTCATTGCAATATAGGGTGAAATTTCAAACCAACGATGAGAATAAAATCCATGTTTGGAGTTTGTCGCCATGGTAACGAAGCATTTTTAGTTTGAGCATGATGCTCAAACTAAAAAAGCTCTATAAGCTTGAGGACAAAGTTTGGGGGGGAAAAAATCTACTTTTAGTTTGTAACTGAAGTCTACTTTGCAACAAGCCAATTTCCTAGCCTAGCTAGTAAGTTTCATGACCTCGGACCCAGATGTTATAGATTTGATTATTCACAAAAAAAATCATTTGAAAATATCTATATGCATGGTAAAGTTATGGTCTGAACAAAAAAAGTTCAAGTAAAGTATATTTTCTTTCACTGTGACCTTGACCTGGAAGCTAAACACATAAATTGTGCATATGACACAGCGTCTTGATATGGTGTATATCTGTTCCAAGCTATTTGAAAATATCTCTATGGATGAAAAAGTTATTGTCCGGACAAGAAAAGTTCAACTGATGTCTATTTGTTGTCACTGTGACCTTGACATTGAAGCTACAGACAAAAGTTTTGCATGTGACACATCATATTGATATAGTTCATTTGAAAATATCTCTATGCATGACACAGTTATGGTCTGGACAAGAAAAGTTCAATTAAAGTCTATTTCTTATCACTGTGACCTTGAATCTACAGATTGTTTTTTTGCATTTGGCACATCGTCTTGATATGGTGCATATTTGTGCCAAATTATCTGAAAATATCTCTGCATGACAAAGTTATGGTCCGGACAAGAAAAATTCAATTAAAGTCTATTTATTATCACTGTGACCTTGACCTTGAATCTACAGATTTTTTTTTTTTGCATTTGGCATATTGTCTTGATATGGTGCATGTTTGTGCCAAGTTATTTGAAAATATCTCTATGCATGACAAAGTTATGGTCCGGACAAGAAAAGTTCAATTAAAGTCTATTTCTTATCACTGTGACCTTGACCTTGAATCTACAGATTTTTTTTGGCATTTGGCACATCGTCTTCATATGGTGCATGTTTGTGCCAAGTTATTTGAAAATATCTCTATGCATGGCAAAGTTATGGTCCGGACGAGGAAAGTTGACGCCCGCCCGCCGACTTCGCCAAACTAAAAACCAAATTTTTCCTTTGGAAAACCTGGTTAAAAATTGGTATTAACTAAAAATAAAGAAATTTTATCTTTATCCATAAAGAAGTAACAATAACAAAATCTAAACCATCACTATAATGTCTGCCTCAAGGCGACGCAAGATTACAACATATATGAACAGAGAAGTAGATGAACGAAAAACGATATATACTGTTCACAACTTCAGATTTGACTATGAGTGCGTTAAACATTGGGTACGAAACGGAACCCTAGTTTCATTTTAAGCATTAAGAAGCATTGGACATGTCTGACATGGAAAGAATGTAGCATGGTGCTTAAAAACTATTTATGTAATCATATACTTGTGAGGATGCAGCTCAAACTTACATCATGGCTCGGCAAAACACTACCGAGTCTGCACATTTTAGTTGTCTTTACAAGCATGTCAAACATGAACGGTAACTCTAATTTTAACCGGAACATTGCAAATAATTATCATGTTTCGCACTTATATGGTTTCGTGACACAAAGATTAAACAAGAGGGCCATGATGGTCCTGGAATCGCTCACCTGATTTTTTTTTTCACTTTAGTTATATAAGCCCCGCCCCCTGGCAGCCATAGTTTCCGACCAATTAACTTGGCTTGAAGGAATCTGATAGAGGGTCACCCTAGGAACATTTCTACAAAATTATTTGAAAATCGGCCAGACACCTTTGGAGGAGAAGATAGTTTTCACTATAGCCATATAATGCAAAATAGCCCTGCCCACTGGCGGCCATGTTTTTTTACCAATCAACATGGCTTGAAGGAATCTGAAAGTGGGTCATCCAAAGAACATTTCTACAAAATTATTTGAAAATCGGCCTGACGCTTTCGGAGTAGAAGATTTTTTAAGTTTTCACTATAGCCATATACGGCAAAATAGCCCCGCCCCCCCCCCCCCCTGGCGGCCATGTTTTTCGACCAATCAACATGGCTTGAAGGAATCTGATAGAGGGTCACCCAAGGAACATTTCTACAAAATTATTTGAAAATCGGCCCGACACTTATGGAGGAGAAGATTTTTTAAGTTTTCACTATAGCCATAAAAGGCAAAATAGCCCCGCCCCCTGGCGGCCATGCTTTTTGACCAATCAACATGGCTTGAAGGAATCTGATAGAAGATCACCCAAGGAACATTTCTTCAAAATTATTTGAACATCAGCTTGACACTTTTGGAGGAGAAGATTTTTTAAGTTTGCACTATAGCCATATAAGGCAAAATAGCCCCGCCCCCCCCCTGGCGGCCATGTTTTTCGACCAATCAACATGGCTTGAAGGAATCTGATAGAGGGTCACCCAAGGAACATTTCTACAAAATTATTTGAAAATCGGCCCGACACTTTCGGAGGAGAAGATTTTTTAAGTTTTCACTATAGCCATATAAGGCAAAATAGCCCCGCCCCCCCTGGCGGCCATGTTTTTCGACCAATCAACATGGCTTGTAGGAATCTGATAGAGGGTCATCTAAGGAACATTTCTACAAAATTATTTGAAAATCTGCCAACCAGTTTGGGAGAAGAAGAATTTTGAAGTTTTTTCGGTTTCGTTGCCATGGAAACCAGAATTTTGCATGGATCCCAAAAATTTGAAGGAATTCTGGTGAGGTCATTGAGAGGATGCTTTCTGTGAAGTTTCATCCAAATTGACCCACTGGTTACTGAGGAGAAGAAGTTGACGGACGACGCACGACGGACAAAAGGCGATCACAATAACTCACCTTGAGCAAAGCTCAGGTGAGCTAACAAAACAACATGACTCCTATTGCTTAGCAATAAACATATCATGTGACAAATTTGCCTGAGAATAAACTGAGTGACCACAATTTGTGACAAATGGGCCATGATCAACCATTTTGAATGAATCACGATAGCACCTGAGCTTACCTGACGGTCATTGACTTTCAACAGTTATGGCCAGTTTAAAACAATAAATCCATTGAAAAGTTTTCTAAATGATAACATGACGGGTGTTTCTTGTATTTTGTTACCAACGATCGCATATCGGGTCTACTAGATCGAACAATTTAATCGAGTCAATACGGGCCAGAGGTCAATAATCCGCAATTTTAGTCCAGACACAGTATCTTAAAGACAATTAAGTTGTTAGAAAAACATTATTTCGTCAATTCTTCAACAAAATTGACAAGTTGATGAATTGAAGAACTTGACGAAGCTCTTCTGATTGACTGATGGCCATGTTATTTTAAATGGGGCCTAATTTGCATTCAATTTGTCAAGATACATTATCTAACAGACAGAAATAAAGTTTTTCAAAAAATATTGTTTTCGTCATTTTCGTCAACTAAATTGACGAGTTGACGAATTGGCGAACCTGACGAAGCTCATCTAGTTTAGTTGAATCATATTAAAATCCCATGCCTTTTACATAGAAGGAAACATTAAGAAATACATTTATAATGTAGAAATGGATTGGACTGAAAGCGAATAGCCTAGCTATTTTAGGTCCTCTCTTTTAATTATTGATTTTCAGAAAGCACGGTGAATATGTTACATGTTCAGAATATATCAGCTTACTTTAGCTGTATATTTTATCTTATAAGAAAAAGTTGATGAAATTGATGAAGCAGCAGTTCGTTGCTCGTCAAGCTAATTTCACAACTAATTTGAAGTTCGTCATTCTTTAATTCGTCAACCTTTCTTCAAAGATCTAAACAAGAGGCCCATGAGGGCCTATGCTCTACTGGCATTAATCTGGCTTGTTTCAAAAGGAACCAATATGTCATCAATATTCAAATACCATCTAAGTTTGGTGAAGATCAGAGAGTAAATGGAAGCTCTATTGTGTTCACAAGCTGTATTATAGCAATTTTGACAATTTCAAGGGCCATAATCCAACCATGCATGGGTAGATCTGGCCGATTTTTAGAAATGAACCAAACTCTCATGGATATCTAACTACTGTATAAGTTTGATTGAGATACAATCAAAAACAAGCAAATTCAGAGAATTCTGGTCCCCCGCCAGGGTCAAGGTCACAAGGTCAAAAAAATTGGTATTGATGGAAAGGGGTTGTCACAATGAATACACATGTGAAATATGAAAGCAGTACCTATTACGGTTCAGAAGTTATGACCAAGGTTAAAGTTTTTGTGACAGCGTGACAGAGAGACTGACGGACTGACGGACGGACTGACTGACGATTGAGAAATAATAGTCCCCACGCTTTCGCTAAAAGCGGGGGACAATAATCCAACCATGCATGGGTAGATCTGGCCGATTTTTAGAAATGAACCAAACTCTCATGGATATCTAACTACTGTATAAGTTTGATTGAGATACAATCAAAAACAAGCAAATTCAGAGAATTCTGGTCCCCCGCCAGGGTCAAGGTCACAAGGTCAAAAAAATTGGTATTAATGGAAAGGGGTTGTCACAAGGAATACACATGTGAAATATGAAAGCAGTACCTATTACGGTTCAGAAGTTATGACCAAGGTTAAAGTTTTTGTGACAGCGTGACGGAGGGACTGACGGACTGACGGACTGACGAACGGACGTACCAACGAATGACCATAACATGGGTAGTTCCTAAAATACAATCTTGGCTATTTACTCCTGGATATTTAAAATGAGTTCTTACGATTGACCATTCCATGGGTAGCTCCTAAAATACAGTCTTGGGTACTAACTCCTGGGTATTTAAAATAAATTCTTAAGAATGCCACTTATTGGCTTTGCATAGGACAAGTAGTCGAGTATTTCAAAATACTGCAATGGCATGCTAGACATTTCCATTTAATTTCCAGGTATTTGTGTATTTGAATAAATTATACAGAACTCAAATACAAATGCTCTTGGTCCCATTATGGGTTTGCCCATTATGGGTTTGACCAAGATTTCTTTTTTTTTAAAATGCGCAGTACAAGTGTTGCGTTTCAATATGTACAGAGTATATAAGCCTGTGTCAATCAAGCGACGCCGGCTCGGGTCAATTTTATCTCACACATAACTTCTCATAGGGCATACAGGTTTATCAGCCCCCATTGGTCATAGCAAGGCTGCAGCCTCTAGGGTCAACAAGTTTATACTACTGATATATATAGATTCAAGCAGCCACATCCAAAGCAACTAGCAACCGACTTATCCAGCAACAACCAGATGACTAAATTGATGCATGGCTGTGCAAATCAAATTAAAAGTATAAAATCTGCTACTTCACACTCCAACGAAATCATTATTAAACAAGAGCTGTCCTTTGACAGCACACTAGACTATTCTCAGTGCTTGATAGTTGAGTAATGTGGACAGGTACAAACAATGTATGTTAAAAAGGGGCATAACTCTGTAAAAACTCAAGACAGAGTCGACATACATCTACACATTGTCACAATAAGCAAGTATTCCAATTCTCAGTTGAACACCTTTGGTAATGTTCAAGATATTGAATTTTAACCAAAATTTCTAAGTTAAAAAGGGGAATAATTCTGACAAAATGAAAGATAAGAGTTATCGCACTTTACATACATCTGCACATTGTCACTATACACAAGTATTCCAAGTCTCAGTTGAATATCTTTGATAAAGTTGAAAATATAGGACTTTTAACTGAAAGTTTTTATTAGACTACAAATTCACAATTGTTGGGTATTTTGTCCATTGTCTTACTGGGTACACTGTCCACAACCATGCTGGGTAGACAAGCTGAAGGTCAATTAACAATTACTAGGTACACTGTCCATAACCCTGCTGGGTAGACAAGCTGAAGGTTTTTATTGGACTAAAATTAAAAATTGTTGGGTGTTTTGTCCATTGTCTTACTGGGTACACTGTCCAAAACTCTGCTGGGTAGACAAGCTGAAGGTTTTTATTGGACTAAAATTAAAAATTGTTGGGTGTTTTGTCCATTGTCTTACTGGGTACACTGTCCAAAACTCTGCTGGGTAGACAAGCTGAAGGTTTTTATTGGACTAAAATTAACAATTGTTGGGTATTTTGTCAAGTGTCTTACTGGGTACACTGTCCAAAACTCTGCTGGGTAGAGAATTTGGTTTTTATTATACTAGAAATTAACACTTGTTGGGTATTTTGTCCAGAACTATGCTGGGTAGACAAGCTGAAGGTGTTAATTAACAATTGTTGGGTACACTGTCCATATTCCTGCTGGGTAGACAAGCTGAAGGTTTTTATTGGTCTAAAATTAACAATTGTTGGGTATTTTGTCCAGTGTCCTACTGGGTACACTGTCGAAAACTCTGCTGGGTAGAGAAGTTGAAGGTCAATTAACGGGTATTTTGTCCAGTCTCCTACTGGGTACACTGTCCATAACCCTGCTGGGTAGACAAGCTGAAGGTTTTTATTGGACTAAAATTAACAATTGTTGGGTATTTTGTCAAGTGTCTTACTGGGTACACTGTCCATAACTCTGCTGGGTAGACAATCTGAAGGTTTTTATTGGACTAAAATTAACAATTATTGGGTATTTTATCAAGTGTCCTACTGGGTACACTGCTGGGTAGAGAAGCTGGTTTTTATTGGACTACAAATTAACAATTGTTGGGTATTTTGTCCAGTGTCCTGCTTGGTAGACAAGCTGAAGGTTTTTATTAGTATAAAATCTGCTACTTCACACCCCAACAAAATCATTTTTAAACAAGAGCTGTCCCTTGACAGCACACTAGACTATTCTCAGTGCTTTATAGTGTAATAAATGCTTGATAGTTGAGTAATGTGGAAACAATGTATGTTAAAAAGGGGCATAACTCTGTAAAAACTCAAGACAGAGTTGACATACATCTACACATTGTCACTATAAGCAAGTATTCCAATTCTCAGTTGAATACCTTTGGTAATGTTCAAGATATTGAATTTTAACCAAAATTTCTAAGTTAAAAAGGGGCATAATTCTGACAAAATTAAAGATAGTTATCGCACTTTACATACATCTGCACATTGTCACTATACACAAGTATTATAAGTCTGAGTTGAATATCTTTGATAAAGATGAAGATATTGGACTTTTAACCAAAAAAGGGGCATAATTATGTCAGAATTCAAGAGAGTTATGTCACATGACATACATTTGCACATTATCACTATAAGCAAGTATTGTAATTGTCAGTTGAATATCTTTGATAGTGTTCAAGATATTAGACTTTATTAAAAACTTTGACCAATGCCGACGCCGGGGAGAGTACAATAGCCCTCCTTATTCTTCCAATAGTTGAGCTAAAAACCATGGCATTTAATCCCCAATAATATTGATTTCAAAAAAGTTAAATATCAAAGAACTCTCTAGAATAAACTGTTTTTATTTTATTATTCAAGCTAATACTAACTTTTTCTAAAGCATAGGCATAACATATGAGCCAGGTTCTGTGATTCAGAGTCTTACAACGTATTTTGTAACATATTTACTTTTGTCCTTTTTTACAAAAGAGCAATGCATCCTGGTTACTATTTATAAACAATTCTAATGGGTATTTCTGGCCCAACCGATCATCCATAGTAAAAGTCATACTTTAATTATGTTTGTTTTTCGTCCTTACCCTGGCTCATATACTTGCACACACCACACCTGACACCCATGGTATTAAAGCTGTATTATTATGTATTATACAGTTATTACATTAGTATTTGTGTTACAGTCAAAACTGTTTGCCCAAGCTGGAGGGGACGACTTATGAACTGTTGCCCGAGGTCTATTACAATTGCCCATAAAATAACTGTTTTATTTAAGAATTAAACATTCTTTTTATGCGTTTCATCGAGGCATGAACTGGGTACACTGTCCATAACTCTGCTGGGTAGACAAGCTGAAGGTTTTTATTACACTACAAATTCACAATTGTTGGGTATTTTGTCAAGTGTCTTACTGGGTACACTGTCCAAAACTGCAGGGTAGAGAAGCTGGTTTTAATTATACTAGAAATTAACAATTGTTGGATATTTTGTGCATTGTCTTACTGGGTACACTGTCCAGAACCATGCTGGGTAGACGACTGAAGGTTTTTATTACACTACACATTCACAATTGTTGGGTATTTTGTCCAGTGTTTTACTGGGTACACTGTCCATAACCATGCTGGGTAGACGACTGAAGGTTTTTATTACACTACTCATTCACAATTGTTGGGTATTTTGTCCAGTGTTTTACTGGGTACACTGTCCATAACTCTGCTGGGTAGACAAGCTGAAGGTTTTTATTGGACTAAAATTAACAATTGTTGGGTATTTTGTCCATTGTTTTACTGGGTACACTGTCCATAACCATGCTGGGTAGACAAGCTGAAGGTTTTTATTACACTACACATTCACAATTGTTGGGTATTTTGTCCATTGTCTTACTGGGTACACTGTCCATAACCATGCTTGGTAGACGACTTAAGGTTTTTATTGGACTAAAATTAACAATTGTTGGGTATTTTGTCCATTGTCTTACTGGGTACACTGTCCATAACCATGCTGGGTAGATGACTGGAGGTTTTTATTGAACTAAAATTAATTATTGTTGGGTATTTTGTCCATTGTCTTACTGGGTACACTGTCCATAACCATGCTGGGTAGACGACCGAAGGTTTTAATTACACTACACATTCACAATTGTTGGGTATTTTGTCCAGTGTCTTACTTAATTTGACATACAAAGCGAACCTAATACCGTGGAATCACTTATTTCTGCACGGTTCAATTGCCGAGCAAACATCAACAAAGGTGTTTTTGCGCCGATCTGTATTATTTTTATTTTGAACTAAGCAGTTTTACTGTATGATGAATTTACGCGCTGATCTTAATTTCGCGCATCTGTCAGAGCTTGAACAGCACAAAATATAATGATAATTAATGCATAAAACACAAGATTTTATATGTTAAGACAATGGTAATACTCCAATTTGGTGTACTTTGTTTTAATCTTCAAAGTTTGTAGAATTTCAACCATGCTACCATATTAACATTCTCAATACCCAAACTTCACAACCAGTCATTAAAATTGGTGCAATCATGCCATCAAATAAATGTTTAGTTTTGTAGATTTAACAACAACAGAGAACATTGCTTTCCTAGCTTGTTCTAATAAATGAGTATTTGCTTTAACTTTTCCAAAAAACAACAATGAAACGTCTTCAAATTTAAAAAAAAATGTTCAAAAGAAACAACATGATTATCTCATGGTTTCTTACTCTGAATTGTCTCTGAAACACACACACAAGGGCTGTTAAAAAATAAATGGCTACTTTCAGTTTTTCCTTATCAAAAATTGTACTATGATAATACCTTCCATGAAAATTATCACTAACAAGAGGCCCAAGAGGGCCAGTATCGCTGCATGGCTATAAGGCAAAAAATAAATCTCCAAACAGCCCCGCCCGCTGATGTCAATGATTTTTGACCAATCAACATGGCTTGAAGGAATCTGATAGATGGCACCCTAGGAACATTTCTACAAAACTATTTGAAAATCGGCCCGACACTTTCGTCGGAGAAGTTTTCACTATAGCCATATAAGGCAAAATAGCCGAGCCGTCTGGCGGCCATGTTTTTTGACCAAATCAACATGGTTTGAAGGAATCTGAGAGGGTCATCCAAGGAACATTTCTACGAAGAAAAATGAAAATCTGCCAAACACTTTCGGAGGAGATTTTTTAAGTTTTCACTATAGCCATATAATGCAAATTAGAAGGTCACCCAAGGAACATTTCTACAAAATTATTTGAAAATCTGCCTCACACTTTCGTCGGAGAAGATTTTTTAAGTTTTCAATATTTTTTTCTTTCGGTTGCCATGCAAACCAGAATTTTGCACGGATCCAAACAATTTGAAGGAATTTAGGAGAAGACATTGAGAGGATGCTTCTTATGAAGTTTCATCCGAATTGGCCAAGTGGTTAGGGAGAAGTCGTTTAAAGCAAAAAGTTAATACACGCAGACAATTCACCATGACATAAACTTGACTGGCTTTCAGCCAGTGGAGCTAAAAATCACTTTGAACTACCACAAAAACGAATTTTCTTTATCTTCTATGAAAAAGTGAAATTTTGTTGATGTTGGTATATTCAAAATATTATGAAAGTTTTTCATTTTGAGATATGTTTATTTTTCAAACAAATTTTCACTTTTCTAGCCATTATTTTTGAAACAGCCAACAAGTAACAGCCAACACCTCAGCAGCTCAACATCTTTTCTTTTTCTGAATAATGTTCCACACTTTCTTTTTCAGAGTCTCCCAATTCCGTTTATGGATGAAACCTCCATTTTCTTTGCTCTTTTCTTGAGCCATTTGGCATTCTTTCATCCCAGGGGTTTTTTCAGCCCCTATAATTTCTGAGAAGTACTTATGTACTTCTAGAAGTTCCTCTTTGGTCCATGAAACCCTGGTTTTACCTATAAGAATAAGAGATGTTTGTAAAACATGTATGCCCCTCCTAATGGCGACAAATTAGTCATTTTCCTAATTTATGGTCACTGTGACCTTGATCTTTGACCTATTAACCTCAAACTCAATAGGGGTCATGACCAATCATCTTACCAATTTTGAGGACTAGGCCCAAGCATTCTCTAATTATTGATCGGACAAGCTTTATGTAATGAAAGTCATTGTGACCTTGACCTTTGATCTACTTACCTCAAAATCAATAGGTCATGACCACCATAGCAAATTTGAGGACTGTAGGCCAAAGCGTTTACTAGTTATTGATCTGACAAGCATTTGTCCGGGTTAGGAATCCGGAGAAAAATAGTTTTGGCAAAAATGGCCTGTGTTCTGCAATCCTAATTACAATGAATGTGAATAGAAGCAAAATTCTTACTGGTTGAACTCTTCTTCTGTTTGTGGGATTGAACTTCTTCATCCTCAAATGTAAAGATATCTGGTTCATCAACTGAAATGCATGAAACGATTCTTAAGAAATGAATCACACTTTGTTGGATTTCAACTGGGTATGAACAACATTTATCAAGTGCATTATTACTTTTCATTAATAATGCTGTGAAATAATATTACAATTCTGCCTGCAGAATTTCATGAGAAAAGGTCAATTTCCATTACAACCACTCATACAATGAAAACAAAAGTACCATGATGGCCCTAGAATTTAAAGTTCATTTGACCAACTGATCTCCGATATTAGCATAAAAGAAACAGTAAATTTGTCGGATTTTGTTGAAAGATTGATAGTTATTC
The DNA here is from genome assembly GCA_031761405.1 of Serripes groenlandicus. Lineage (NCBI taxonomy): Eukaryota > Metazoa > Mollusca > Bivalvia > Cardiida > Cardiidae > Serripes > Serripes groenlandicus. The sequence continues at coordinate 89,536 of JASEVX010000495.1, read as the reverse complement.
ACTTGTGATCACAGAAAAAAATATATTTCTTTCTCCGATCACACCGTGAAATAACTTTCGATCTTCCACAAAATTCCAAAAATATCCTCCGAGATCGCATTTTCCCTCCAAGATTTGACCTAGTTTTTTTATCTAACATGACCCATATCTAAACCTGAACTAGATTTCATACAGGTGACCAATATGTCCATGTTTCATGATGATCCGAAAAAACTATTGGAAGAGGCATGACCACAATATCTCCAACATGAAAAAGGTCACTAGTTACTACAGAAACTGCTCATTGCCACAGTGGCTAGGGTGGTCGCAACGCAACGGAAGTGATTATGTTGCTGACACAGAGATAAGTGAAATTACTATTTTACTTACTATTGTTATTTCCTGGGGTGTACCCATCAGTGTCCATCACGCTTGAAAATTCTGGACCAGCTACTGGAGCATCTGTAATTTTTGTTATCTTTTAACTTAATTCTCCTGTGTGTCAGTTTATGAAAAGCCCGAGTCAAAGGCAAATAACTCCTCAATGCCTGAATTATCGACACACAAGAAAATTAAGTCATCTAGACATCCTAGTGATATATTCCTAAATGTATCCAAATAGCTAAACAAGAGGGCCATGATGGCCCTGGATCGCTCGCCTGAATTATGCAATGTGATTTGTCATACCAACCACAATAATTCATTTTGTGGTCAGGTAAGCTTATACAAGACGGTCAGTAACTCTCCACTACCTCAATGTGAATAACCCAACCCTAGACATGACCCATATTCTAACTAAGCCTAGATATCATCAAGACAAACATTCTAACACAGTTTCAACATGCTCAAGTTAAAACTGAAGCTTGAAGATTGTTAACAAGATATTCTTTCAATTTGGCCTAATGACCTAGTTTTCGACCTGACATAACCCATATTGGAACTAGGCCTAAAAAGTATCAAGACAAACATTCTGACCAAGTTGCAAGATGTAGAAATTTAAACTGCAGCTTCAAGAGTGTAACAAGATTTTTCTCAAGTTTGGCCTAGTGACCTAGTTTTTAACCCAGCATGACCCATATTCGTACTTGACCTAGAAATCATCAAGACAAACATTCTGACAAAGTTTCAACATGCTCAAGTTAAAAATGCAGCTTCAAGAGTGTTAACAAGATTTTTCTCAAATTTGGCTTAAGTGACCTAGTTTTTGACTATTATGACCAATATTTGAACTTAGCCTAGATATCATCAAGACAAACATTCTGGCAAAGTTTCAACATGTTCAAGTTAAAAATGCAGTCTCTAGAGTGTTTTCATGATTTTTCTCAAATTTGGCCTAGTGACCTAGTTTTTGACCGGACATGACCCATATTCAAACTTAGCCTAGATATCAGTAGGATAAACATTCTGACAAAGTTTCAAGCTGCTGAAGTCAAAAATGCAGTCTCTAGTGTTAACAAGATTTGTCTTCAATTTGGCTTAGTGACCTTGTTTTTGACCCGACATGACCCATATTCAAACTTAACCTAGATATCATCAAGACAAACATTCTGACCAAATTTCAACATGCTCAAGTTAAAAATGCGACTTCAAGAGTGTTAACAAGATTTTCTTTCAATTTGACCTAGTGACCTAGTTTTTAACCCCACATCACCCATTTTTGAACTTGTCCAAGAGTTGAAGATGTATGTTGTGATAAACTTTCATGAAGATTGGATGCAAAATGTTGCCTCTAGAGTGTTAACAAGGCAATTGTTGACGATGGCCGGACGCCGGACAAATTGTGATCACAATAACTCACTAAAAATGTGGAAGTAGTTCACTCCCCAACATTGTGAAGTTCAATTAATATCAAACTAGACTACTTATACAACTAGTCTCCCAAACTTAATCATATTTGAAAGGTCGATTGATTGATTGGGGTTTAACGCCGTTTTTAACAATTTCTCAGTTATATCACGGCGGCCAGTTCACCTACTCATGCATTTCCTGGTTTTCTCACACCAGTACTCCACACAACAATCTTCCCAAGCAACTGGCTGCTTTTCTACATAGACTTAGCCCATTGGTGGAAGACGAATGACGCATGTCGCATTGACTTTTGTCAATCGTCGGAAAGAAAGTTGGCCGAGCCAGGATTAGAACTCACAACCCCTGGATTGACAGCCCGCGTAGCTACCGACTGAGCTACCGGGGCTCGGCATATTTGAAAGGAAAACAAGAGCTGTCGGAGGACAGCGCGCTCGACTATTTCACCGCTTTTTATTTCAAAGCAATATATGAAGTAGTTGCCGAGATATGGACTCGAATGTTGTTGCACTCAATACTTAAACCAGAATTTCTAAGTAAAAACAGGGCCATAATTTTCATAATATTATGAAAGAATTTTGTTTTGTTTTGTTCAAAACCTCTAAAAAGTGAAAGACTGACATTACATAATTACATGTTAATGTATTTACGCTTAAAATGTTATGCACGCACCAACATTTGACTTTATTTTCAACTGAACTGAATTTGGGATGGAATGTAATCAATCTAAGCAAAGTTTATTTTTTTTGTACAAAGGCTGCTTCAAGTCAATGGGATTATTATCTTTAAAATTCTTGTTTATACCTTCAATCAGCTCTTCCTCCACATTCAATTCGATTTTACCATCAGAGGTAACAGTCATTTCTGTAATAGATAAAACAACAAACCTATTTTCAACTTATTCTCAGATCATTGCCTTATTCTGAACTATGAAACTTCATTTAATCATATGAACATTTCCCATGTCAAAAGGTCAATTTTTAGCACAAAACATTTTTTCTTCAATCACATCCAAAAAATCCACATATGGTGTTTGTGCTTCATGATCGAAGTCTGATGGAAAAATGAACCTCAGTACACAAAAAACTATGCATAAAGGGAAGACTGAAGTTTACTTATCAACAAATACTAATTGTGATTTCAACTAACCATCAGTATGCATCAAGATTTGATCAATTCCAAATATCAAAGGGTGTATTGCTAACCTATGGTTCATAGATAATGTCAAGCTGATAATCTGTTCAAGTTCACACTTTTACTGTAATCTCCTAACCTGTCCCAATACTCCTATGCTGTTTTCACAGTTAATTATTACATAATAGCCAATAATAATAGTGTGAAATCTACAGGTACAGGTGACTTTAACTGTCTTCAAGTAGGGATAAAAAGGTCAGCCACACAACATTTCTTTTGCCCAGTATTACCCAGTAAAACCCGGGTTTTCGCAGTATTACCCGCTGGGCTGGGCAATATGATAAAACCCGGGTTTTATGCCAACCATGTTAGTTTTGAGTATATCTCAATGAAAATTAAAATTTGGAGACATGTGTTGACAAGTAAAGCTAAAACACAAAAAGACAACAGTACCATTCAAATCAATTTCGCTGAGTTTCTTCCCCGCATACTTTGCACAGAGGTTGTACTCTTGAAGGAGCATCATCTTTGTAATATCGACTCGCTCAATTATTGCCGATGTTTGGCGGTAATGGATCTTGTGTATATCCATACTGTGGCCAAGGTGGTTGACAAGCCACGATTGTTCCTGGGGCGACAAATCGAACACCTGTAATGAATGTAACAACTGCATTACAAAACTGTGCAATAGGTGTCTCACCATGTAAACTTAAGGTTTTACTGTCAAAGTCAAAATGGTCATGGTTGCTTAGAACTTTTCATCTATTCACAAGTACCTTTCTAACTTGATAACTGAAGGTGTTTTTCGACCATTTGCAAAAGTTGCAAGTTTTTCAATCAGCTCATCAAACATGTCTAAAAGTCTTAAATAAACGTTTTCAATTATGACCGAAAATTTTATAAAAATTTGATATGTTAAAATATAGACAATCAATACAAATATAGGTGGTTTCCAAAGCATTGTTAAAGCTGAGTTTCCTGAAAATGGTTGTTATAATGGTTTCAAATAATGGCAATATTTTTACCTGGGAAATTGTTGCAGTGAATTTCCTTAAATTCACAGAGGTTATCTGTTCTGGCTTTCTTAGCTTAATTTCACCACACAGAGTCTTCAAACTGTCGTAAGACCGGAGCACTCCCATAACTAGAATAGCACAAGCCATGAAATTACAATATGTTCAGTTATTAAGCAAATCGGCATTGAATTTGAGAAATATGAAAACAATGATTTTGGTGGATCACAAAACAAAAGTACATCCCTTGTACATGCCTTGGTTAAGCCATTTTCTTAATTATGATGGTTTTTGATCTTCAAACATTTGTAAATGGTGTAATTTAGAAACAAGGAACACAACTGTAATGGCAAATAGGATCCTATACAAATGGCCCCATATGACCCAGTTTCAACCCTGACATAGATATCATGAAGGTGATCAATGTGACGAAGTTTCACGACGATTGGACCAAAAAAATGGCTTCTAGAATGTCCACAAGGATTTTCCATGATTTGACATAGTGACCTAGTTTTTTACCCTAAGTGACCCAGTTTCAAACTTGACCTAGACAATGACAAGTCAAACACTAGATGCCTGGGGCATAAACACAAATGGGAAACAACTTGGCCCGTGTTACTGGGCAAGCTAAAATACTTACCACTGTTGGCAAAGAGGTATTTATTGTTTTCGTTGACTCCACCATCTCTCCGAACAGCCCCATTTGCAATCAATCCAAGCAATTTCACCGTATCTTTTGGTATTATTACAGGAACTCCCCTACCGTACTGAAAAACAAGGTTTTTAAGTTTATGAATGCGCTTGAAAAGAGTAAAACATGACCGAAAACAAGTGTACAACTAGCGGGTGTTCCCCGGGACATGTGTCGCCTGCCATAAGCTGGTCACAAAAATGGTATAAAGGTCATAATGACATTGACTTTTGACCTGGAAATCAATAGGGGTCATCTACTTGTCATTACCAATAAGTGTACTAAGAATCATGATTGTCATGAAGTTATTGAGCAGAAATTAAAAATTTGATGACGACGACGGACGAAGTGATCACGCAGGGGACACAAATATAACAGAAAACAAAAAGTACAAAAATAAATTAAGATTGCAGATGTGGGACAATGAATATCAAGAAAATATTATTGCTTATATCCTCATGTAATATATTTATTTTTACCAATTACTGGTCACAGAATAAAATTTAAAGACCCTTACGTAAAACTTACTTTTCCTCTAGTTTCTAGCACTTCCTGCGATTCCAACAGTTTTTGTTCAAGCTCCGTCAAATCTGACCGCATTGCTTTGTCCATTTCAGTGACGCCTTTCGTTCTTCTCAAGTAGTGTTTAACACTGAAAAGCAAACGCATGACCAATTGAATTGTTATAATTGCAAGAGAGGTGAGCTGGACAAAAGTGTAAGAATGTTATGACCAAAAGCAATTTTCTACAGTATTACAATTTACCTTAACATTAGTCCTTTAAAGGACCAGTAGTAGACCCTTCTCCTACATACAAATTTTTTTTACATTAAGAGCCAGCTAGGTCAGGTCAGTACCGAGACACAAACCCACAGCCTTCAATCAGTGCTCAACCAGAAACAAAAAAAATACAGAGAAAATGCCAACATTAAAATAGTTTATATATTTACATTATTACAATTACCTTATGCCTTCTATTTCTCCCGCACGGCGTTTGTTATATATCAATAATCTAGTCTCTGCAAGCATCAATGCTCTTCTGAATAGAGCTGGTTTGCTATGTTCACTCAACAATGATTCAATCTTTTCTATTTCTTTTCTTAGGTATTTTGCAAGCATTTCAATGTCTCTTGGATCTGGTAAAGGTTTGTCTTTATTGAATCGCCGTACCTGCAGGATGACATGTGCAGTTCTGGTCACTTTTAGAGACCACTCCATCACCATTAGCTTGAGGAAGTCAGCACATTTTTTTTTATCCTCAGCATCTCTATTTCTAATTGCAATACCCATCTTGGCAGTGACCATTCTTTTGACATCATAACCTAATTTAATTGCCGTACTTGGTGCTTTTAAGTCCTCTATGTCATCAAAATTGGGAGAAGCTGTTTGTAAAGCGGCAGTAACAACATTGTCAAAATGCTCTGGCACCAAGAAGTCAACCATACTGTAATCTGTATGGCCCGTTTCATTTCTCATGTTCATCAATAGACGGGCTGTGTCTCGCATCCTGCTTGAGGTGTAGTACCTCCTCTTCAGTTTATTACCGACATTTTTGGTCATCCACATATTCCCAAGACAAATGATAAGATTATCATGTAGAGCAACTTCACCTATATCATCATATGTCATAATTGTAAACACTTCCGACTTTAGAGCTTCACTTGCGTTTACATTCAGCCTTCCAGCTTCCAACAAACTAGCTATACGCAACTCCTTTCCGCTGAGAAATTCTGTGGATGTATTTCCAGGGCATAATGACTGATGGCGAAACAGCGTTTTATCTAATTTGATCCACACAAAACAGCTTGGGCAAGGTCCATATTTGCTAATATCAAAAATGTCCACTTGTCTTCTGCCAAGTATCATCTCCCCCTTTCCTTCTTCAATGACTTTCAAATTATTTTCATGATCTCCCAAATTTCTGATTTTATCCCATTTTCCCCTAACAGTTTTATGCCTTTTGTCTAGACTTTTACCCAACTTCTCAATTTCTTTCAACTCTGCTTCAAGCTTTGTATGCTTCTTCAAATGCTTTGAAATATTTGTTACCACCTTATGACAGTACTTGCATGAATGAGCTTGGTTCCACACCGTTCCATGTTTTTTTACTTTACCGAATTTGGAAACTGCAGACGTAAGAACCTTTCTAACATATATCTTTGGGGAGTTTATATCCCTTTCAATCTCATCTTCATTTACTGCACTTTCTTTTCTCACTTTAACCGTAGGATGATCTATACATGTTTCTTTAACGTCACTTTGCTTACAATTACGCTCGATATTGCTACCAATGGTGTCCTTTTCAGTTAGACTCTGATTTCTTTCTTTCAGTTCTGGAAATTCACTATCTGATTGATCAGAACTACTGCTTTCAGGTACTTTTTCCACATCTTCCAAAGATGTACTTGTTCTAATCTTTTCTGAAACTGGAAATTCCAAGATCACGCTGCTTTCATCTGAGCTACAATCTTCATCCGCAGATAGAATAAACTCTGAGCCGGAATCAAGATCAACATCCCCTTCATACTCTGAGCCAAAATCACTGAAAGACAAAAGATGTTTGTAAAACATTATGGCAACTAAATGCCACCTTGTTAGTTACTATGTAATCATTGACTTTTTCCCCACAACAGTAATCTTTGCATAATTAATAGGCAAGAAAACAACTCTACAGGCGGTTCACGATTAGCTGACTTCAAGCAGGGAACTCAGAAGCAAGTACTCTCATGCAGGCCTCTACATTAACGTTTGAACCTACTTGCCCAGCCAGACAAGTTCTTTCAAATATTACTTGCCCAGACTCAAATACAACTCGTCCGAATGATTTTATATGTAGTTATATTGTGAAATACTGAACAGTGTGCTGGCTGGTTAATTTGATGTCAACCCTTTCCCTCATTTCTCCTTTTGACACAATGTTTTCACTTTGTATCAATTCAATAATAGAGATTTTCTATTTTTTTGACAAATTATGTTCAAAGTCGTCTGCTGCAGAATTGTTGTATGAGGAAAAGGGTTAAGGACCTTCCACATGAAGACAACAGTATGGTCTTTGGTCACATATTGCTTTAATTATGGTCATTTATGCAGAAAATATGGAAAATTAAAAGTGTGGTTGCTATAGACAGGGAGTTGCTATCCAAAGGTGGTCTTTAACTCAGGTTTAACTGTACACGTATTATACTTTAAAACCCCGATCAGAATGTTGCTTTGCAGGTGCTTCTGTAAGTCACGGTCTCGTCTATTTGTAGAACAGCAAGCTCCAATTTGACAAATAGTATTTTATGCATTGTCATTAAAGTCAATCTTTATTTTATCCCATTATACCAAGGCTCCAGAAATTTTGAATTCTCAATCGGTCCAGTGAAATTATACCATAATTTTCCAAAATGTGCAGATGAACATAACCATGCATGTTTACATTTCTCGTTCTTACCAAAGAAGACCCGTACTTCAATATAGTTCTTACTAGAAAATGATTGGTGACCCTCAGAAGATACAATTCTCTTACTTTCTGCTCTGATTGTACGGTAAACATTGTTTTGTCTACATAAAAATAAACCTTTTACTTAAAAAAATGTATTTGTTTTGGAATTACTATGACTGAAATATTTGTGACATAATGAGAGAAATCAATTTTTTTACCCTTTCCCTTATACGACAATTCTGCAGCAGACGACTTTGAACATATTTAGTCAAAACATAGTAAATCTCTTTAGTTAAATAGAAAACCTATGACTAAAAGTGGTAAACATTGTGGCAAAAGGAGAAATTGCACGTTTTGTGCAATTTCTTTTATTGTCACTATGTTTTTAAAAAATTGTCTACTGCAGAGGCGTCAGAAAGCGTCTATATGAGGTACAGGATTAAAGTAAGTACTTTCGCCAATTTGAGTCATTATAAATTTGTTCCCCAAGCCGATTCTCGTTGCCAACATGGTGCAGGTTGTCAAACCAGTCATTTTACTTTTTGAACCTCACAAGTAAATTACGTTGAGCCATTTCAACAAGTATTGAATGACAAATGAACTTAAAACTTCTGCCTTATATATATACATGTTGAAACTATTTAGTAATGAAGCATTAAATTCTAATCAACAACATGTCAGAAACAAAGACAATTGTGTACTAACTAGGATTGTATTGTGTTCTTGTTTACAAAGTGACATATAAAGTAGGTATTACCTGGTCAGTCAGAGAATTACCAGGCTCTATATTGTTTGCTTATTAACTCAACATTTTCTCTATCTTTTTTGTTTGTTCAAATTTAACACAAACCCCATTGCATGAAATCAACATTCAGAGCAAAATTAGCATGTGGCTAATATACTGCCTGATCATGATCTTGACTCTCTAGTGGAACAAAGATATAGGAAACTTTGGAAAAGCAGTAGCAAAACACTGACATTTAACCCTTTCCCGCATACAACAAATCTGTAGCAATTGACTTTTGAAAATATCCAAAATCTTTCTAAATGAATGTGTTATCATTGAATATAATTGAAAACATTGTGACAAAAGTATAAAATTGCTCATCATAAGCAATTTCTTGTTTTGTCCCAATCATTTCAATAGTTGTGATGGCACTTTCAAAAACCTTCAGTCAGTTTTCCATACTATACCCATCGACTTACCTATCATATTTGGGTTTGGGTTTCTGTATCGCGGAAACAGTTGGCGGTGTAAGACTGGACTCTTTAACAACACTTGTCTCCACTGGCTTGGGTGGGACTGGAGACTGTACAAACAGGAATATTGTTTGTTAACATGGTGTTTGACACCACAGGGGCCAGTCTCGTTTAAAATCTAAAAATAGCATTTGACTAAATATTGTATAATGATATTTTTAGATTTAAAACAAGACTGGCACTTGTGTTTGACACCGCTTTCAACAATTGTTCAGTGCATTCACTGCATTTTCTGGGAAAGTCACCAGAACTACTGGTCCATTTATCCTGACACCATTGAGTCAGTGGTAATGCTAATCGCACAACCCTGAGGGAAAACCATTACTTCATTTTAACCCTTTCCTCATACGACAACTCTGCAGCAGACTACTTTGAACATATTTTGTCAAAAAATGGAAAATCTCTCTAATTGAATGGATAGCCTATGACTAAATGTGGAAAACATTGTGGCAAAAGGAGAAATTGCATGTTTTGTGCAATTTCTTCTTTTGTCACTATGTGACTATGTTTTCAAAAAGAGCTGTTCAACTATTTCACCGCTTTTTGTTTCAATGCAATATATGAAGCAGTTGCTGAGATATGAACTCGAATGTAGTTGCACTCAAAACTTTAACCAGAATTTCTAAGTAAAAACAGGGCCATAATTTTCACTATATGCAGGATAGGGTTATTTCACTTGATTATTTACATAGATGTGATAGTTTGGAAGGGTTGTATAAAGTTTCAATGCAATATATCAATTACTTGCTGAGAAATAGACTCCTATGTAGTTGCACGCAAAACACTAACCAGAATTTCTAAGTAAAAAAAGGGCCATAATTTGCATTATATGTAGGATAGAGTTATCTCACTTGATTATTTACATAGGTGTGATGGTAAGGAAGCCTTGCAGAAAGTTTCAATGCAATACCTCTAGTAGTAACTGAGCTGTGGAGTAATATAAGTACTTGCATGCAAAACCTTAACCTGAAGGTGTGACGCGGACGCCAGGGTAAGTAGAATAGCTCTCATATTCTTCGAATAGTCGAGCTAAAAAAACGTCTGCTGCAGAGGCGTCAGAAAGCATCTATATGAGGGAAAGGGTTTAAGTCTGTGGTATGTCCCGACCAGAGATTGATCGTCCCACATCCTGCAGCTGAGGCAATACTATTCTGTATTTGCTTTGGCAATTTCAAAAACTGTTTCCTAAATGTTTACAACTCTGTATTAAAATAAAACGTTCACCAGCTGATCTGCATGTGATATTTCAAAAAAACTGCTACAGGAGAAACTGATAGGCTTTAAAAGAGCTGTCTTAGAAATTGAGATATGACCTTGGAATGCGAACCTATGAGTACAGTGTGCATCATATTCCTTTCAACAAGAGTGCCTCAAGCAAACGCCAAGGCTCGTCTGCTTTTTTCTTAGTGAAAAAAAGGGCACTACTGAATTATTATTAAGTTATTTGACTTGGTGTATTGTGCCAAATGTTGAAATAAAAGTTTTTGACTAATGAGGTAAGGTTAAAGTTTTGTGACAATGCAGCAGACAATGCCAAGGTATCATAATACTCCGAATTTTTTCTTCGAAAAACAGAAAAGCTCTAAAGGTTTGGAAGTGAGTTAAAAAGACTTACAGGTTCCCCAGGCTGGTTGAGAATATCATCTAAGTCATCCGACCAATCACTGAAGTTCTGCTCTATAATGTCCAGGGTCTGCATTGTTCCCAAAAGCCAGGTTGCATCTTTTACCATGGACTGGTTCATATGAATTTGCATCAAAATAACATACAATGTTCAAAATATTGAAGAGCAGTTCAATCCAAATCAAATGAATCTAATGTAAAACAGCAATGATCATATTATGTATATTAAAGCAGAGTAATAAACAAATATTTCAAGAAATACACAATGTTATATCGCTTGCCTAATTATAATATATATTTATAACCAATTGCAAATAAGTCACAAATAAACAGCTAGAAAAGAAAGAATTGGTATCTTATTCATTGATTGCTTAATTAATTGGTGTTTTATGCCACTTTCAACAATGTTTTCAGTTATATCACGACGTTACCTGGGTAAGTTACCAGTACTACTGGTCCATTTATCCAGACACAAGCCAGTCAGTTATAATGCTTACCCTGCAACCCTGAGAACAAAGGAGGTGCAGCCAAAACTACCATTTTAAGTCTTTGCTATGGCGTGGCAAGGGATGAAAATTCAACTTTCTGCACACGAGGCATTAAATGAAACTTGGACAACAAAAGTCTACCTTTTCATCAGCATCTTTATCTTTGTCTCCCTCTTTCTCAACATCCCGAGCAGACCTTTTACTATGACTAGACAATGCTGGAGAATTATCACGAGGTTTCTTAACAGACGGAGATCTGGATCCTTCTTTTGAAGCTCTCCTTTTTCTAAAATTCAATTTTTACAAATCAAAATATTGAATTCCAAAATTCACTTTATTCGATTTGTATTATCAACCATTACAATTTTACTGGTATGCTTTCTTTAAGCCACCTGCTTTACAAAATATCTGACGGCTGTTCCAAGAAAGAAAAAGTTTAAGGGCTTATCATCACCCTCCTTTAAATCTTTAACCTGGAACAGCATGTGGCAAAAATGTGAAATGCAGAAAAGTTAAAGATTTATTTTGAAATAGTATTGAAAACATTGCGCGAAAAAAGATAATAGCCCTTTTGGCTGCAACGTCATTTAATGTTGTAGGTATTAGGGTTTTTGACAGGTTAATAGGAAAAGTGTCCAGGACACTTGTTGCACATCTTAAAGTTTCTAAAAAGTTGTTTTGCATAAAAATTGTAGATTTATGTAGGAATCTAAAATTTGTTTTTACAAATGTAGCATCTGCACTTTCATCTGTCCCACCTGCAGATGCATTTTGACGCATCTACAGCAGATGACTTTATGGCCATAGGTGAAATTGCTCATGAATCCTGCATGATCCTAAATATTTGAAGGAATTCTCATGAGTCCATTGAGAGGATGCTTTCTGTGAAGTTTCATCTCAATTGACTCACTGGTTACTGAGGAGATAAAGTTGACGGACGACGAACTATCACAATAACTCACCTTCAGCATGTTGTTCATTATTATTTATTTAATCAATTCTGTAATAAAGTGTCCAAATGGGCTGTTTAGGCCCAATGAAAGAGTATTAAAAAAAAATAAAATAGAACTATCACTGCCAAGATAATAAATACCCCCAAAACAGCACCTTGACCTACACCATAACATAATAAGTAAAAGGGCCATAACTATATACCCCCCCCCCCCCAAAGTTTTTTGGGTATAAATACTATAACTACCTTGATCTATCTCTGTCCAGATCTGTAGATTCATCCTTTTTGCTCTCACTTTCTGCATTCTTGCTTTTTGAATCTGTCCTTTCCTTATATTTGCCCCTCTCTTTATCCCTTGATCTGTCCCTCCCCCTATCTTTCCTATCATCATCCCTCCTGTCTTTCTTTCTATCATCGGTAGTGTCAGTTTTTCTAGATTCCTTTTTGTCAGACTCTGAGGTTTCTTGGTCTTTTTTGTCATTTCTCGCATCGTCTTTGACAACTTCATCCTTTTTTTCATGGTCCTCTCTCCTGTTAAGAAACAAGAATATGTCCAAATATCAAGGCCTCTTTCCCACATATATATAACTTGTGATGCATCTACAGCAGACAACTTTCATAAACACTGTGGCAAAAGAAGAAATTGCTCATGATGAGCAATTTCTCTTTTTGTCACAATGGTTTCTACCCTATTCAATAATTATAATTCATTTACATAGAGATTTTCCAGATTTTTGCATTTATGTTTTCAGAGGTCTTCTGCAGACTTATTATGTGTGGGAAAGGGTTAAATAATACAAAGGCTCTCAAACAGAATGTTTTAAGATACAAAGAACTTAAACCATTTCAAATTCATTCAACCTAAACTTGGCATTAACATTCATGCTCGTAACGAAATTTACTCAACAACTTAATTTTCAAGACTATATGAGATATGCAGTCATTGAAATTATTTCTAAAATTCACTGGTCCAAACATACTAAATGTTTGGTATGTTATATATATAACATGTTAGATTATAATGGCCAATGGATGTATTTCACTGAACCAAAAGTTTCTAGCCAGGGACTATAGGACCACTGCTAATTTTGCAGACTGGATATAGCAGATCAAAAGACACAGAAGCATCTACTTGCTTCTCTTTTTAGAGGAGAGACATAAAATAATTCTCTATCACAGAGATAGAAAGAGATAAAAAATTGCTATTAGAGAAACACATAGGAGTAAAATGTCTAACTTTTCATCTCGCTTTTCATCAGTTTGTGTACGTCTATCATCCCTTGATGCATCCCTGTCTCTGTAAAAAAGTGAAAGTCTTGTTATATGGACAATAAGCATGTGGGATGTGGAAATAAATCCTTTCACTTATACAGAAGAGGTTTGACGTCTACCATTTTCATGTAATGTATTGTTATGTTATTATAGAGACCAAATGCTCTGATTGATCATTAGCTTTTTAACTTCTATATGCCCATTTCATAGCGTTTACTGTTTAACCCTTTCCCTTAAACAACAATTATGCAGCAGACGACTTTGAACATATTTTGTCAATAAATAGAAAATCTCTATAATGGAATGGATAATATATGACTAAAAGTGGAAAGTTTTCAAAAAAGCAGTCTGCGGTAGAGGCGTCAGAAATCGTCTATATGAGGGTATGGTGTATGCCTGATCCTATCAGCTTTTTTGCTTCTATAGGCCCATTTGATAGTGTTTACTGTTTAATCCTTTTCCACATACAACAATTCTGCAGCAGACGACTTTGAACATATTTTGTCAACAAATAGAAAATCTCCATAATTAAATGGATATTTCTTTTTTTTGTCACCATGTTTTCAAAATGCTGTCTGCTGCTGAGGCGTCAGAAAGCGTCTATATGAGGGAAATGGATAGTGTACAAGCATCTGACAGGTGCAGACAAATTAAGGAGACAAGAATTAAAAACAAGGGTGATACCCTTGCTCTTTCCATAAACACCCCTTGGTTCTTTAACATGCCCAGTGTTTATCACCAATACATGCGAGGCACTTAACTTTTTCCTTTGACCTTTAGTTGAGTGGGAGACATTTAAAAGCACCTCAGAAAAATCCCAACACCTGGAATGGGATTTATCATTATTGAAAGCTATATGACATATAAGTCAGATTATCTTTCGCTTTATATTAGAATTTTAAGTAATTTTTATTAACACTGGAATGGGTCATAAAATCAATTAGAATTACATTAAGAACGCTTTGTGAATTACAGCATAGAAACTTGAAATGAATTTCAATGTTATCCCATTCTCGCATAAAACAAATCTGCATTAGAAGACTTTGAAACTATTGAGGTAAAAAAACCGGAAAATTTCCATAATTGAAAGAATAATTATTGAATTGAGTTAAAAATATTGTAACAAAATGAGAAATTGCATTATGAGCAATTTTTATTTTTGCCACAATGTTTTTTGCTGTGGAGGCCTCACAAAGTGTCTGTATGCAGGAAATGGTTATATATTCACCTGTTATCTTCCATCGAGACATCACGTCTTTCTTCCCTACGATCCACTTCCCCCCTGCGATCCTGTCTGTCGGCCCAGTCACGTCTCTCAGGAATATAAAACTCATCTGTCCTTCTCTGGCCACCTTCCTCTCCATGCCGGCTCTGGTCTTGAAAGCGACCGCATCCTTAAAATAGCGAGAAAACTCTCAATCTTTGCAACCACCTCCTTAAAATAGCACGAAATCTATCAAACTTTGTGACAGCCTCCTTAAAATAGCAAGAAATCCATCAAATTTTGTGACTGCCTCCTTAAAATAGCTAGAAATCTATCAAACTTTGCAACCACCAACTTTAAAATAGTGAGAAATAAATCAAACTTTGCAACCACCCATTTTAAAATAGCAAGAAATAAATCAAACTGCAAACAGTTCTATATGCCTTGACACATTTAAATCTTCATCAAGAGAAATGTTTTTTGACCATAACCCACCTACATCAAATCTGCAGCAGACTTCTTTTAAAATATTTCAGCAAAACTATGGTAGACTTTTCTGCAAGTGAAAGCATAACTTTTAACCCTTTGCAGAAAGCTTTTTGAAAAAATAGTGACAAAAGAAGAAATTGCTCAAAACAAGCAATTTCTCCTTTTGCAACAATGTTTTCCACTTTTGTTCATAGGTTATCCATTCTATTATGGAGATTATGCAGCCAATTGAACAGATGTTCCTCATAATAGAACTGTCCCATCAAGGCTAGAAAATACCTTGATATGCCTGTTAGATTCATAGACCATCATATAAGATGCTTGAAAAACTGAGGTACAAAGGCGGAGCAACAACATTTGAAACATTCTTCTCTAGTGAAACACCAGAACGGGCACTTGGCCACTAAAGCTCATTTTGTGCTCAAGTGAGCTAAGAACTACAACAACAATAACACTGCATATAAACAATCGCATTGATAATTCAGATGAAAAATGAACTAGACTTATTATAACTCTGTTGTTCACATAGCTAAGCTTGGCTTAACACATATCAATTGAAGTACTTACCAAGCACCCACTGTATATCTGCCAGGAATGCATCCAAAGTCTTTGGTTTCTTTTTCAGTGCGACTGCAAAGCATAAATGAGCACACTTAGTAAAATATCTTTAATAGTATTCAAAATGTTGGGACTTCTTCAAAATCTTTAACCAAAGTCTTCCAAGGCAATTATTTAAAACTATCTGAAAAACTATACAAGTGGTGCAAGTTTCATTTCTGTAGCTTGAAAACAATATATTAGGTTAATAGGTCAAGGTCACCAAAGTTAATACTTAATATTTGATGGATATAATTTTTAGAAAACTGTTCACAGTCCAAATGAAGATTTTTAAAGTTTTACCTATATAAGTGTATGTAAACCCAATGGCCCTTTGGGCAGTGCCACTTTTGACCCCAGGGGCATGATTTGAACAATCTTAGTAGAAGACCACTAGGCAATGCTACGTATCAAAAATCAAAGCTCTAGACCTTGTGGTTATAGAAAAGGTTTTAAAATAGTGTTGTGCAATTTCTTCTTATGTCACTATGTTTTCAAAAGGCTGTCTGCTGCCGAGACGTCAGAAAGCGTCTATATGTGGGAATAGGTTAATAATGAATGTTTAATACATCTCACTGCAGAACACCTTATTTACTGGTGTTTAAAATCAAATCAATATAGATCTCAATATCAGAAATCATTCCTTTTACCACACTAAATGTTGTTTGAGAACATGATTCATGTGAATCTTATGAATCATGGCCTAGCCAATCTTTTTGATAATTTTTATGCTTGATAGATTTTGACACATGACTAGAAGAAAGCATAATAGATCACATAAACAAGAGGGCCAAGATGGCCCTAAATCGATCACCTGAGTGATAGTATAGTAGCAAAGGTATAACTGCTTAAAATCGGGGAACATTTGATCAAGAGTGGGAATGAAACTGCAAGGAGTGCACACTGTAAATGAAACAGCTTATCAGTAAAGGACATTTGTAAAAAGGCATTAAATCATTAGATAATTTAAAAGAGGTCCACCAAAGTAACATTCCCATGAAGTTTGGTTGATATCAGTCCAATGGTTTAGGAGGAAATGTCATTTGAAGCTAAAAGTTCATTTTACTCTTTTTCTGATGCCACCTGGCAGCTATCTTTTTCAACCAATCGATATGGCTTGAACAAATTATGTAGAGGGTCACTAAAGGAACATTTCTGCTTAATCATCTTGAAATCAGACAGGAACTTTCATAAGAATGGAAGTTTTGTCATTTTGCCCCTTTTCTGATGCAAACTTGCCACCATATTTTTCAACAAATCAATATGGCTTGAACAATTTTTGTAGAGGGTCACTCAAGAAACATTTCTATCAAATTATCTTGGGATTTTGCCAGGCGGATTTAGAGAAGAAATTTTTTAAAGTTAGGACCTTTTTCCCCCTTTCTGATGCCGCAGCAACCAAAGTTCTACATAGAATTTAAATCTTTGAACAATTTTGAAAGAGGACCACCAAAGGAACATTCCTGTGATGTTTGGTTGAAACTGGTGATGTGGATTAGGTGGAGATGTCATTTAATGCTGCCTGGTTGCTTTGTCTTTAGAACAATCATTATGGCTTGAACAAATGATGTAGAGGGTCACTGAAGGAACAGTTCTATGCAATTATCTTGAAATCAGACAAGCACTTTCATAAGAAGGGAATTTTTAAAATTTTGTCATTTTGCCCCTTTTCTGATGCCCCCTGTTTTTCAATTTTTGTAGAAGGTCACCGTAGGAACATTTCTACAAAATTATATTGAAATCCAACAAGCTGGTTCTGAGAAGAAGAAGTTTAAAGATTGGGCATTTTCCCCCCTTTCTGTTCTACATAGTTCTACATAGAATTAAAATCTTTGAACAATTTTGAAAGAGGACCACCAAAGGAACATTCCTGTGATGTTTGGTTGAAATTGGTCAAGTGGATTAGGTGGAGATGTCATTTAAAGCTAAAAGTAAATTTTACCCCTTTTCTGATGCTGCCTGGTTGCTATGTCTTAAGATTAATCATTATGACTTGAAAAAATATGTAGAGGGTCACTGAAGGAACATTTCTATGCAATTATCTTGAAATCAGACAAGCACTTTCAGCAGAATGGAATTTTTAAAATTTTGTCATTTTGTCCCTTTTCTGATGCCCCCTGGCTGCCGCGTTTTTCAACCAATCAATATGGCTCGAACAATTTTTGTAGAGGGTCACCAAAGGAACATTTCTACAAAATAATATAGGAATCTGACAAGCGGATTCGGAGGAGAAGATTTTCAAAGTTTGGACATTTTGCCCCCTTTTTGATGCCGCAGCAACCAAAGTTTTCAATGGAATTAAAATCTTTGAACAAATTTGAAAGAGGACCACCAAAGGAACATTCCTGTCATGTTTTGTGGAAATTGTTTGTACGGTTTAGGAGATGATGTTTAAAGCCAAAAGTTAACGACGACGGACACAGAGTGATCAGAATAGCTCACCTTGAGCTTTCAGCTCTAGGTGATCTAAAAACATACTGGTTTAAAAGTGCTATGATAGAACCTGAAACAACTAGAAATACTGTGAGCAAAGCTCACTAAAGAATACCCCCCGCTCCCCTCCCAAAGCATCGGATACATTGGTAAAGTTTCTACTTTGCTTATCTTCCCTTGGAAGAATCTGAGGAGAAAAATCTTCCTTCATGCATATCTACATATAATGTGTAGCCTTCATATACAGTTTGACTCAGTAGTGCTTACAAGAAATGTAGAGGTATGTGCACAGGAGTCCCTCGCAGGCAACCTCTAAGTTGAATTATCTGCCCTTGGAAGAATCCGAGGCGTATGATCTTCCTTCATGCATATCTACATATGATGTGTAACCCTTCATGTAAAGTTTGAACCAAATCCATTGAGCCGTTTAGGAGGAGTAGTGCTTACAAGAAATGTGGAGGTATGTGCACAGGAGTCCCTCGCAGGTAACCTCTAAGTTGAATTATCTGCCCTTGGAAGAATCCGATACATATGATCTTCCTTCATGCATATCTACATATGATGTGTAACCTTCATGTAAAGTTTGACCCAAATCCATTGAGCCATTTAGGAGGAGTAGTGCTTACAAGAGATGTGGAGGTATGTGCACAGGAGTCCCTCGCAGGTAACCTCTAAGTTGAATTATCTGCCCTTGGAAGAATCCGAGGCGTATGATCTTCCTTCATGCATATCTACATATGATGTGTAACCTTCATGTAAAGTTTGAACCAAATCCATTGAGCCGTTTAGGAGGAGTAGTGCTTACAAGAAATGTGGAGGTATGTGCACAGGAGTCCCTCGCAGGTAACCTCTAAGTTAAATTATCTGCCCTTGGAAGAATCCGAGGCGTATGATCTTCCTTCATGCATATCTACATATGATGTGTAACCTTCATGTAAAGTTTGAACCAAATCCATTGAGCCGTTTAGGAGGAGTAGTGCTTACAAGAAATGTGGAGGTATGTGCACAGGAGTCCCTCGCAGGTAACCTCTAAGTTGAATTATCTGCCCTTGGAAGAATCCGAGGCATATGATCTTCCTTTATGCATATCTACATATGATGTGTAACCTTCATAAGTTTGAACCAAATCCATTGAGCCGTTTAGGAGGAGTAGTGCTTACAAGAAATGTGGAGGTATGTGCACAGGAGTCCCTCGCAGGTAACCTCTAAGTTGAATTATCTGCCCTTGGAAGAATCCGATACATATGATCTTCCTTCATGCATATCTACATATGATGTGTAACCTTCATGTAAAGTTTGACCCAAATCCATTGAGCCATTTAGGAGGAGTAGTGCTTACAAGAGATGTGGAGGTATGTGCACAGGAGTCCCTCGCAGGTAACCTCTAAGTTGAATTATCTGCCCTTGGAAGAATCCGAGGCGTATGATCTTCCTTCATGCATATCTACATATGATGTGTAACCTTCATGTAAAGTTTGAACCAAATCCATTGAGCCGTTTAGGAGGAGTAGTGCTTACAAGAAATGTGGAGGTATGTGCACAGGAGTCCCTCGCAGGTAACCTCTAAGTTAAATTATCTGCCCTTGGAAGAATCCGAGGCGTATGATCTTCCTTCATGCATATCTACATATGATGTGTAACCTTCATGTAAAGTTTGAACCAAATCCATTGAGCCGTTTAGGAGGAGTAGTGCTTACAAGAAATGTGGAGGTATGTGCACAGGAGTCCCTCGCAGGTAACCTCTAAGTTGAATTATCTGCCCTTGGAAGAATCCGAGGCATATGATCTTCCTTTATGCATATCTACATATGATGTGTAACCTTCATGTAAAGTTTGACCCAAATCCATTGAGCCGTTTAGGAGGAGTAGTGCTTACAAGAAATGTGGAGGTATGTGCACAGGAGTCCCTCGCAGGTAACCTCTAAGTTGAATTATCTGCCCTTGGAAGAATCCGAGGCATATGATCTTCCTTCATGCATATCTACATATGATGTGTAACCTTCATGTAAAGTTTGAACCAAATCCATTGAGCCGTTTAGGAGGAGTAGTGCTTACAAGAAATGTGGAGGTATGTGCACAGGAGTCCCTCGCAGATAACCTCTAAGTTAAATTATCTCCCCTTGGAAGAGTCCGAGGCGTGTGATCTTCCTTCATGCATATCTACATATGATGTGTAACCTTCATGTAAAGTTTGAACCAAATCCATTGAGCCGTTTAGGAGGAGTAGTGCTTACAAGAAATGTGGACATACGGACAGACAGACAGACAGACGGACAGACGGACAGACAGGGTGATTCCTATATACCCCCCCAAACTTTGTTTGCCGGGGGGTATAATAACATTGTTGACAAAGGAGCAATATCCACTTGTTGTAACAATTTGCTTCTTTTCCAATAATGTTTTTAAAAATAAAACAAAAGAAAACACAATAGAATGTGCACTATGTTGGAAAAGCCAAAGCACCACCTGGGACTTCCAAGAATTATTACCAGGACTTCCAAAATTCAAACCCAGGAAAACTAAAGACCCCCAGGGCGGGACCATTTTCGACCTCAGGATCATAATTTGAACAATTTTGGTAGAAAACCACCGGGCAAGGTTACATACCAAATATCAAAGCTCTAGGCCTTGCGCGATTGAACAAGATTTTTGAATTACGAACTATATATACATTTATAAGGAAAATGGGCCCTGCCCTCTGACAGCAATGTTTTTAACAAATCAGAATAGTTTGAACAATCTTGGTAGCCAGTCACCGAAAGAAATTAATTCCAAATCGGGCCAGTAGTTTCTGACAATAAGACTTTTAGAGTTTCCACTATGTACATAAGAAAAATTCTCCCCATCCCCTGGTGACGGCCAGGTGTTTTTTTTACATTCATAATAATTTGAACAATCTTGGAAGGACCATTTTTGTGAAATTATTTAAAAATCGGACCAGCGGTTAAGGAGATGCCCTTTAAAGAATTTTCTATTTTTAGATCTAGCAGTCCCTATGTGCAGCCAAGCGAACTGTTTGATAAAAGACCATCCAAGGAACATTTCTGTAAATAAAATTGGCCAAGGGGTTTTGGAGGAGACGTCATTTGAAGCAAAAAGTTGACAGACAGTGGGTGAGTGGGAAAGCTCAACCTGGCACAAAGTGCCAGGTGAGCTAAAAATGCTTTGACTGCTTTACTATCGGTATCAATATTCCAGTATTTGTGAATCAATACAATTGATAAGCAAAAATATATTAAAACATTGATATCCAGCATTCAGTGACAGCTCTCAAAGCAAACTTTAATGGAACAGGGTTCTCACTGTACTCTTAAAAGGGCATTTTGACAAGTCAAATTTGCAAACCTGAGTTTGCACTTGACAATTTTACCCCAACGGTTAACTTCATAGTTATAAAATAAATATAAAAAAAAATAATGGTTTTTTTAAAAAATATTTTATCACCAACGGTCAATTTTGACAAGAAGTCCAGTGAGCACCCTGATGGAATGAACTGAAACATTAAAAACAATAACGATAACTGCATCCAGAACTTATTACCAATGGATTTGTTTTTAATTTCATCATACTGGGTCTGGCCATGAATGAATGGAATAAGCTGTGCTCTCTTGACATCAAAACTGAAATGGTTTTTTACATGACAGACTATCACAGTTAAAGGGATATCAAGGGATGGGATGTAAAAATCTTTTTCCCTTTCCAATCTATTATTGAGATTTACAACCTCAATAGTTGCCCAATATATATCTTTTTGTTCTGTATCTTCAACATCTGTGCTGTTTTTGGAAACCTTTCCCTGAAGTTCCTCATTCAAAAAAGTTTGCTCCTGTTTTTCAAAACAACACCAGTATTGAAATTACATAATAAATTAGATGGAGTTAACTTTGGTCACAGGTCAGGAAAGGACTTTGCCCACGGCAAATGCATATCAAATATGGCCATTGTACTGATGAAATACTATAGACCAAAATACCCAACACTTGTTAATTTTAGTCCAAAAAGAATCCTTCAGCTAGTCTACCCAGCAGAGTTATGGACAGTGTACCCAGTAATCCACTGGACAAAATACCCAACAATTGTTGATTTTAGTCCAATAAAATCCTTCAGTCGTCTACCCAGCATAGTTATGGACAGTGTACCCAGTAAGACACTGGACAAAATACCCAACAAGTGTTAATTTCTAGTATAATAAAAACCAACTACTCTACCCAGCAGAGTTATGGACAGTGTACCCAGTAATCCACTGGATAAAATACCCAACAATTGTTGATTTTAGTCCAATAAAAACCTTCAGTCGTCTACCCAGCATAGTTATGGACAGTGTATCCAGTAGGACACTGGACAAAATACCCAACAATTGTGAATTACAGTCCAACAGCAACCTTCAGCTTGACTACCCAACAGGTTATGGACAGTGTACCCATTAGGACATTGGACAAAATACCCAACAATTGTTAATTTTAGTCCAATAAATTGAATAAAAACCTTCAGGTCGTCTACCCAACATGGTTATGGACAGTGTACCCAGTAGGACATTGGACAAAATACCCAACAATTGTAAATTTGTATTCTAATAAAAACCATCCGCTTTATATACTTTTATCATAAAAATACTCAGTTTTTCTACCCCCGAGAGTTATGGACAGTGTACCCAGTAAGACACTGGACAAAATACCCAACAATTGTTAATGTAAGTCCAATAAAAACCTTCAGTTTGTCTACCAAGTAGAGTAATGGATGTGCTATACCTTTCAGTACAATACAATTTATCCAAAATATCACTAGCCAGACTACCCAGCAGAGTTAGGGACAGTGTACCCAATAGGACACTAGTAATTATTGTGAATTTCAGTCTGAATACAAGCTTAACAAGAGTTGTCGGAGGACAATATAGCTCGCCTATCAGGGCCTACTTCAGAACAGTTATAGCATTAGGTATAATGACCCCGAATAAGTGGGTGAAGTTTCAAAGCAACAGCTAACACAGTGTCTGAGAAAAGGCCTTGCACACAAAGGTTTGACAAAAATTCTAAGTCCAAAAAGGGGCACAATTCAGTCAAAATTCATTCGAGAGTTATGGGACTTGACATACAAGGTCATCTAAAGACCTTGAATAAGTGTGAAGTTTCAAACCAACAGCATACACTGTCTGAAGAGAGGCCTTGCACGCAAAGGTTTGACAAAAATTCTAAGTCCAAAAAGGGGCACAATTCCATCAAAATCCATTCCAGAATTATGAGACTTGACATACAGGGTCATATTATAAGTGTGTGAAGTTTCAAACCAACAGCTTACACAGTGTCTGAGAAAATACTTTGCATGCAAAGGTTTGACCAAAACTTTAAGTCTAAAAAGGGGCACAATTCAGTCAAAATCCCTTCCAGAGTTATGGGACTTGACATACAAGGTCCCCTAATGACCGTGAATAAGTGTGTGAAGTTTCAAAGCAACAGAATGCACAGTGTTTGCGAAAAGGCCTTGCACGCAAAGGTTTGACCAAAATTCTAAGTCCAAAAAGGGGCACAATTCAGTCAAAATCCATTCCAGGGTTATGGGACTTGACATACATGGTCCCCTTATGATCCTGAATAAGTGTGTGAAGTTTCAAAGCAACAGCATACACAGTGTCTGAGAAAAGGCCTTGCACGCAAAGGTTTGACCAAAATTCTAAGTCCAAAAAGGGGCACAATTCAGTCAAAATCCCTTTCAGAGTTATGGGACTTGACATACAAGGTCCCCTAATGATCCTGAATAAGTGAGTGAAGTTTCAAAGCAACAGCATACACAGTATCTGAGAAAAGGCCTTGCACGCGAAGGTTTGACCAAGCTGGCAACGCGGACGCCGTGGTGATAACATAAGCTCCCCTATTTCTTCGAATAGGCGAGTTAATAATAAATTTGTTATCATAAACAAGAGAGCCATGATTGCCCTAAATTGCTCACCAGAGCACCTCTGCTCCAATTATGTTCTAGTTTGTGACCCCACATGACCCAGTTTGATTTGAGCCGTACCAACACTTCAATGTGACGAACAAGTTTCCTACTTGACCTACATATCAATGAGAGAAACATTCCAACAAAGTTTAATGATGATTGAGCTTAAAATGTGTGAGGATTTTCTAGGATTTGACTTGGAGAACTTGTTTTTTACCCTGCTTAAGCCTACATATATATCTCATTCAAAACGACCTCCCTGTAACCCACATAAATATAAAGGAAAAAAGTAGTTTATTGCTGGGACTTTACTAATGTTACGTTATAAGCGGTCTTGTTATAAGTGGAGTATATTCAGTATACTGTACCTAGTTTCCGACTAAAACATCTGCATAAAGAATAAATAACTGACCCACCATCAAAACAGACGTTTGAAGACAGATACCAAAAGTAAGCCAGATTTAATACTTACTATGCATTATCTGCTTTACTGTAGACCTGTGCTTTTGAATCCGACCAAGTGACAATTTTCACTGGCCATTTGATTTTCTTCTCCAGCCCCGGAAGACTTGACCAGTAAAAAGCATCCATTATCTGAAGGTAACAGTAAATAATGATATGAATATCTTGAAAATCTGCAGAAATATCTTTCATTTGCATTACCTCATACACTGTGTCATCGTAAAATTCAATTCATAACAATATTAACATGTACAAGCATCCTTTAAATCCAAAGCAGTTGTCCACTAGAAATATTAAAACTACTAATTAATCCCGACGCTATTGTCGGGAAAATAAAATATGCAATGATAAAATCTGGCCAACGTAATCTTTCTTTCTTGAGTTGATGACTCCAGGATTCTGTCAGATCTTGTCATTAAAATTAATGAAAACATCGCAGATAGCCAGGTCTGAAGACATACCATACCTACTATTTGGTCTTCTAAAATTGGATATGAAAGATCTTTTTATCTTCTAGGGACAAATGTGCCAATGTCCACATCATCGGATTTGGCATGTAAATGAGATATCCATTAGCATATATGTGCACACAACAGCTATGTTTTTCCTCTATGGACAAGAAGCTTTTAAGGGTTTCCAGATCACTTTTTCTCAATACAAATATTGAATATCCACCAAAACAGTTGCATGCTTGTTCCGCCATTAACGTCCAGCCCAGAATCTGAGATGCATGCTGACGTCATATTATTTTCACATTTTCATATCAAAAATGTTGTGCACATCTGTTAATGGTCAAATGGATTGGAATTGCTTTAAAATTATGATCCAGAACGATCAGATATATTTGCAAGGAAAACAAAATAGAGTTCCGGGGTATCAAAAGCAGAGGGTCGTTGCTTAGATACGCGTTATAATTTTGCATGAATTAACCAAACTATGAAATAACCAAACTAAAGGTTTGTTTCGGCGATTTTGATACTCAACCGAGTCAACGGCACATCACCATGTCACCACTTATTACTCGACACTTTCGCAGTTCTTTGGAAGAACTAGACGAAAACTACCCAATAATGTATAAATGACAACCTTATAATCATATTGATACTCAGGATATTATCTACTAAACGCAAATTACCAATATTTTACCCAACAAAAACAAAAACAAATAGGAACTTACCAACAAACCAACTGTCCACAATGGCGGCAATCAAAAAATGTGTAAACAACTTCAGCGCATGCGCAATATTTTCCCGATCGTTGTTCATTGGCTAACGATTCCTACGGATATACTCGGTAATCTTCGCCAATATGTTTAGCGGGAAATACAAGTCCTTAATCTTTTACATGTCTCGGACGGGTTGGACAATAACTTGGACAAAAATCAACTTCGAAATTTTCTTGGGTACTTTTTTTTAAATAGCCAATATGACATTTTTGGACACATTTTCATACCCTATATTATTGGGTATACCCAACAGTAAATAAGTACCCACTAAGTCCCATTTGTACATACATTTGACCCAACAAGTGTCCTCTCGTAAACACGGACTGACTGACGATTGAGAAATAATAGTCCCCACGCTTTCGCTAAAAGCGGGGGACAATAAGGACTGTATCATGTTAACAAGCCCTATTATAGCAATTTTGACAATTTCAAGGGCCATAATTCAGTCATGCATGAGGCGGATCTGGCTTGTTTTCGAAAGGAATCAAGCTCTCATGGATATCTAACTACTGTATAAGTTTGGTTGAAATAAAATTAAAAATAAAGACTATCGTGTTAACAAGCTCTATTATAGCAATTTTGACCATTTCAAGGGCCATTTATAAACCAGTCATGCATGGGCTGGTTTTCGAAAGGAATCGAGCTCTCATTGATATCTAACTACTGTATAAGTTTGGTTGAGATACAATCAAAAGTGAAGACCGTATCGTGTTAACAAGAAATTGTTTACGGACGGACGCACGGACGCACGCACCCACGGACGACGGACGAATCGCCACGACATAAGCCCTTCTGGCCTTTGGCCAGTAGAGCTAAAAACAATTAAAAGTGAATTGTTCCAATTGAAAAGGAGGAACAATCAATCATCTTTCTTCAGAAGTTTTAAGATCTACTATATTACCTACCCTCTGTACAAAGAGTCGAGTCCAATATTGGACCATGTCACAAGAAAATCAAACTTCTGGGACTTAAATTGAACAACATACAGACACTTTCTGATGCCTCTTCAGCAGACGACTTTTGAAAATGTTGTTGCCAAACAAAAGATGTTTAGATATCAAATTAGTACTAAGAATAAATTACAATATATTATCAAAATAGAATGACATTGAGGCATACATGTAATAAGTATATGTGAAATGTGTTAATTAACAATTTGCTGTACTAAATCTATCAGATAAAAATAATTGTTTGTGTCCACACAGCCAGAAGTCAGCAAGGGCAGTTTATAAATTTTAGATTCTTAATTCAAGCCAACTAATCCAAAAACAAGAGGGCCAAAATTACCCTAAATCGATCACCTGATTGATAGTAAATTAGTAGAAATATCTGGGAAAAAGATCAAGGAGTGCAATTAGAACTTCAAGGAGTGAACACTTTTTAAGAAACAGCTTATAAGTAAAGGTCATTTATATCTTGAAATCTAACAAGAACTTCAATTAGAATTGAATTATTAAGTTTTTGTCATTTTGCACCTTTCTTGATCTGTTTTTAATATAAACCAATATGGCTTGAACAGTTTTTTTAGAGGGTCACTTAAGTATTCTTTCTACTGAATTATCTTGGAGTCTGACAAGCAGATTATGGAGGAAAAGGATCTTAAAGTTTGGTCGTTTTACTCATGTTCTGATGCTGCAGCAACCAAAGTTTTACATAGAATGCAAGTCTTTGCACAATTTTGAAAGAGGATCAACAAAAGAACATCCATGTCCATGACAAATCATGTCATAATTGCTTGTTAACTTTCAATAACAAACTTTTATTTCCATCTGCTGTTGAGACCAGAAAGGTTGCGATTTTAACTTTCCACTTCCTGTTGAAGACAACCCTTGCATAATACTCTGCCAAGTGTTACCTCCCTTAGACCATAAATCTAATAACCATATGTCATTTGAAACAAAAAGTTTAATTACTCCTTTTCTGATGCTGCTTGGTTGCTATGCCTTTCAACAAATCAATATGGCTTGACAAAGTATGTAGATGATCAATGAAAGAACATTTCTACAAAACTATCTTTAAATCAGACAAGCACTTTTATAAGGATGCTTTATTAAAGTATTGTCATTTTGCCCCTTTTTTGATGCCGCCTGACTGCCATGTTTTTCGACCAATCAGTATGGCTTGAACAATTTTTATAGAGGGTCACCCAAGGAACATTTCTACCAAATTATATTTGAATCTGACAGGCAAATTCGGAGGAGAAGATTTTTAAAGTTTGGACATTTTGTCCCCTTTCTGATGCCGCAGCAACCAAAGTTCTCAATGGAATTTAAATCTTTGAACAATTTTGAAAGAGGACCACCAAAGGAACATTCCTGTGATGTTTGGTGGAAATTGTTCTTGCGGTTCAGGAGGAGATGATGTTTAAAGCTAAAAGTTAACGACGGACGACGGACACAGAGTGATCAGAATAGCTCACCTTGAGCCTTTGGCTCTAGGTGATCTAAAAATGACATTTGGATATCTTGTCAGTGCTTTGAATAATACAATATATTCTGGGAAAAGAACTACAATGCAAAAATGTAACATGCATTATTTATGAAATGTATTAAAAGAATTGTTGTAAATTAAATCTTTCAGATCTATATGAAATAATTTTATTATTCATTTAACCCTTCTTCATACGACAATTCTGCAGCAGACGACTTTGAACATATTTTGTAAACAAGAGGCCCATGAGGGCCTATGCTCTACTGGTATGGTTCTTTGGTCATTTTCAATCCAGAGCATGTATGTATGGTGAAGATCGGATAGTAAATGGAGGCTCTTTTGTGTTCACAAGCTGTATTATAGCAATTTTTACAATTTCATGGGCCATACTCCAGTCTTGCCGGATCTGGCTGGTTTTCTAAAGTAACCAAGCTCTCATCAATATTTAACTACTATCAAGTTTGGTGAAGATCAGATAGTAAATAGAGCCTCTATTGTGTTCACATGCTCAATTATAGCAATTTGAACAATTTCAAGGGCCATAATCCAGTCTTGCATGGGCGGATCTGGCTGGTTTTCGAAAAGAACCGAGCTCTCATGGATATCTAACTACTGTATAAGTTTAGTTGAGATACAATCAACAGTGGAGACTGTATCGTGTTAACAAGCTCTTTTATGGCAATTTTGACTATTTCAAGGGCCATAATCCAGTCATGCATGGGCGGATCTGGCTGGTTTCCGAAAGGAACCGAGCTCTCATGGATATCTAACTACTGTATAAGTTTGGTTGAGATACAATCAAAAGTGAAGACTGTATCAAGTTAACAAGAAATTGTTTACGGACGAACGGACAGACGGACGCACGCACGACGGACGAATCGCCACGACATAAGCCCTTCTGGCCTTTGGCCAGTAGAGCTAAAAATGTCTCAGTTCATCACTCGTCAACCTAACTATACAATCAAAAGTGAAGACTGTATCAAGTTAATAAGAAATTGTTTACGGATGAACGGACAGACGGACGCACGCACGACGGACGAATCGCCACGACATAAGCCCTTCTGGCCTTTGGCCAGTAGAGCTAAAAATGTCTCAGTTCATCACTCGTCCCGGCCGGGTAGCTCAATTGGTAGCGTATCTGACTCGTGATCTGGAGGTCACGGGTTCGATACCCGGTTGCGGCGCGTTCTTTCGGGCGATATTTTCCATTGCCTCTCACCTCTGATCTATGTGAGAAAGTAGTCAGTGGCTTCGAAAGAATGTTGTGTAAGTACTGGTGTGGGAAAGCCAGGAAAACATTGGTAGGTGCACTGACCGCCGTGATATGACCAAAGCTGTTGAAAGCGGCGTTAAACTCCAAACAAACAAACAAACAAATCATCACTCGTCAACCTAACTACACGGACCAAAAAAATAGCACAGTTCGTCACTCTACCATTCGTCACTCGTCAACCTAACTTCACGGACCTAACCTTGTATTAGTCCATTACTGATTAGTATTATAATTATGTAATCAGCTTAATTTCCTCTCCTGTTATCTTCATAACAGCTGTAATTCCATCATTGTTTGGGTTGCTCTCAATATATATACCCTTGTTTGATGTTGATGCAGGAAGTTATATTATCCCACAGTCAAAGATGCATGCAATTTTCATTGTTTTGACAGGTACCAATGACCAAAGGTAGTGTTGGGACGATGATCGATTATAATCGAAAGTTGATCGGATATGCATCACGTTAGCGATAATCGATTGCAATTTACCACAATCGATTATCAATCGGTTCACCTTTTTTGCTTCATTTATGTTTGATTAATACTCGCTTCCACAAAGAGATTACTCTAGCAGTCATGTTTGAAAACTCATACTTGGTGGGCTAGGCTCAGTGACGGTGACGGTTTAGAAGTGACGGTCCAGTGTTCCCATTCACGTACATCAACGCACAGATTTCAAAAGTCACACAAGTATTTTTTAATCAATCAGAGAGCATACGTGACTGTCGCGCACAGAAAATCACTGAATAAATAAGCTGAAATGCGTAACTAAGTCTAACGATGCATATACGAATGATGAGAAAGAATGAAAAATAAACTTGGATGTGTAGACCTTTCTATAAATAACTCACAAAAATGTTGACCACGTGATCGGTATGTATTTGTTGCTTTGCTAATTTGCAATCTCGCGAGACAGTTAAAAGGAGAGCTTCATCCAATGGAAAGAAGAAATAACACCACGTGATATTTTCGCAGGGAATACAGATCACGTGATTTTTTTCGCGTGCTTTCTTGAAGCTGTAGTAAACATCTCCTTATTTGGAAATCTACTACACAGCAAAGCAATTCTCATATATTCATCCATGCGATACACTTTTACAGGGTTCGAAATTGAGAGGTGAGATTTCAGGCACCATTATATTTTTGGGCCGAATAATACGCATTTCTAATCGTCGATCTTTAACAGGGTTATTTCTTTGACAAATCGCGGTAATTGCAGTGGGTTTTCAAGATTTACCGAGTGTTTTCAGTTTTGCAATATTAGTGGAAGTTTACAAGCGATACATGTCTTGTGTGCAAGCCTATTCAACGGCCCCAATATTGATGACGTTTACTGCATACATTTGGGCTTTTGGAAGTCTAAAATTTGTTTTGATTTACATATGGCAAATACGATTGGCTGGAATGGTCACGTGTATATTTTAGGTTTTCCCAAGTTGTGTTTCACTACGGAGATAGCATAAATGGATGTTTTTGCACTTAAAGCACACCCACTACATGATAACAAGAGGGCCATGATTGCCTTGGAATCGCTCACCTGATTATTATTTCTTTTTCACTTTAGCTATATAAGCCCCGCCCCCTGGCAGCCATAGTTTCCGACCAATTAACTTGGCTTGAAGGAATCTGATAGAGGGTCACCCTAGGAACATTTCTACAAAATTATTTGAAAATCGGCCGGACACTTTCGTAGAAGAAGATTTTTAACTTTTCACTATAGCCATATAAGGCAAAATAGCCCCGCCCCCCCCTGGTGGCCATGTTTTTCAACCAATCAACTTGGATTGAAGGAATCTGATAGAAGGTCATACAAGGAATATTTCTACAAAATTATTTGAAAATCGGTCTGACACTTTGGGAGGAGAAGATTTTTTAAGTTTTCACTATAGCCATATAAGGCAAAATAGCCCCGCCCCCTGGCGGCCATGTTTTTTGACCAATCAACATGGTTTGAAGGAATCTAATAAAGGGTCATCCAAGGAGCATTTCTACAAAATTATTTGAAAATCTGCCAACCAGTTTGGGAGAAGAAGATTTTTTAAGTTTTCACTATAGCCATATAAGGCAAAATAGCCCTGCCCACTGGCGGCCATGTTTTTCGACCAATCAACATGGCTTGAAGGAATCTGATAGTGGGTCACTAAAGGAACATTTCTACAAAATTATTTGAAAATCGGCCTGACACTTTCGGAGGAGAAGATTTTTTAAGTTTTCACTATAGCCATAAAAGGCAAATTAGCCCCGCCCCCCTGGCGGCCATGTTTTTCGAACAATCAACATGGCTTGAAGGAATCTGATAGAGGGTCATCCAAGGAAAATTTCCACAAAATTATTTGAAAATAGGCCTGACACTTTCGGAGGAGAAGATTTTTTAAGTTTTCATTATAGCCATATAAGGAAAAATAACCCCGCCCCCCCCCCCCTGGCGGCCATGTTTTTTGACCAATCAACATGGCTTGAAGGAATCTCATAGAGGGTCATCCAAGGAACATTTCTACAAAATTATTTGAAAATCTGCCAACCAGTATGGGAGAAGAAGAATTTTGAAGTTTTTTTCATTTCGTTGCCATGGAAACCAGAATTCTGCATGGATCCCAAATATTTGAAGGAAATCTGGTGAGGTCATTGAGAGGATGCTTTCTGTGAAGTTTCATCCAAATTGACCCACTGGTTACAGAGGAGAAGAAGTTGACTCACGACGCACGACGGACGCCGGACGACGCACGATGGACGCCGGACAAAAGGCGATCACAATAACTCACCTTGAGCAAAGCTCAGGTGAGCTAAAAAGGACTGTGACCTATCCAAAAAATCATTTCTGTATTTATATGTTACACTTGACCCAAAAAACATTGATACCACAGAACTCTTCAAATTGAAGAGCATATATAAAAGAAAAACAAGAGGGCCATGATGGCCCTGGAATCGCTCACCTGATTTTTTTTTTCACTTTAGCTATATAAGCCCCGCCATCTGGCGGACATAGTTTCCGACCAATCGACTTGGCTTGAAGGAAACTGATAGAGGGTCACCCTAGGAACATTTCTACAAAATTATTTGAAAATCGGCCTGACACTTTTGGAGGAGAAGATTTTTTAAGTTTTCACTATAGCCATAAAAGGCAAAATAGCCCTGACCCCTTGTGGCCATGTTTTTTGACCAATCAACATGGCTTGAAGGAATCTGATAGAGGGTCATCCAAGGAACATTTCTACAAAATTATTTGAAAATCGGCCTGACACTTTTGGAGAAGAAGATTTTTTAAGTTTGCACTATAGCTATATAAGGCAAAATAGCCCCGCCCCCCCTGGCGGCCATAATTTTTGACCAATCAATATGGCTTAAAGGAATCTGATAGAGGGTCATCCAAGGAACATTTCTACAAAATTATTTCAAAATCAGCCTGACACTTTTGGAGGAGAAGATTTTTTAAGTTTTCACTATAGCCGCGTATAAGGCAAAAAAGCCCCGCCCCCCTGGCGGCCATGTTTTTCGACCAATCAACATGGCTTCAAGGAATCTGATAGAGAGTCACCCAAGGAACATTTCTACAAAAAGAGTTCAAAATCTGCCAACCAATTTGGGAGGAGAAGAATTTTGAAGTTTTTTTTCGTTTCGTTGCGATGGAAACCAGAATTCTGCATGGATCCCAATAATTTGAAGGAATTCTGGTGAGGTCATTGAGAGGATGCTTTCTGTGAAGTTTCATCCCAATTGACCCGCTGGTTACTGAGGAGAAGATGTTGAAGATGAGCCATAATATGGTGTCCGGGATTTTGTGTTACATCACAGAGTCATTATTTATTCTCCTTTATTTGAAGAACTATGTGTTTTATAGTTTAACAGCATGTCACAAACTGTTAGAAACTACTAAATCTATAAAATAATATGCTATTGATTTCTGAAAGAACTGATAAACTCCTTTAATTAATACTTTTCTTGAGCATTTTCGCCGTGTCCTTCCCGACAAAGGCATGGGAGGACTTTTTGAAAACCAAAACAAACTGTTTTTCTTTATATTTAAAGTTTGGAAACTAATATGTGTGAAATAATAATTTAACAAATTACTTGTAAATATAACTTTAAGATTTAATAGAGCGACGTAAATATGATTTTGATTTGAATATAAAATCCTAGACATTGGCGTAACGAATGTGTCCACCAAGTTACATCACGTCTAAATAGCATCAAAACTCGAAACCTGGACCGATAACCATATTTTCATTGCATTCAAATCACGTGATCACTTACATTCTTTGTTAATGTCGTAAACATGTTGTTCTGGGACAGATATCTTTTATTTGACAGGGAGTCAAAATATGTTTATCAAAATGGTGTCTTTTTTTGTTACGCCCTATTATTTTGTTATAATTAATAAATGCTTCGTTGATCACCTAGGAGGAAACTAAATTCTGGCTGTTCTATTTACGACATTAAACATCGCAACAATTTACGACAGTTAGAGACGTTTTACGACAAGAGTGTTTTAAAAAGGCGGCTCGAAAATGACAGTCAGACTTCTGAAATTTTGTTACGCCGCCACCAAGCCAATTGCGATCATAAATGGTTGCTTATAATGTATCGCAATGCGTAGTAACTTCCTATTTCGTTATTTAAATTGTCCAGAGATGTTTGCGAACCTATTTAATTCACTACGAAGAACTTGTTATTATTTTTGACTGGGGAAAAAAAATCGCGAATTTTGTCTCTTTTGCCTTGTAACGTTGAATGTCCTGGAAAGCATATTCTACCTCCATAAGCACTTTGCTTACGTAATAAATACATATTTGCATGATTAGTATATTTTAATTTAACTGGAGAATTATTTATACTGAAAATGTTTATGCTATTATATGATTTGTTTATTTTTTTCTAAGGTCTCCTGTTACACACTTATATGAAGTGCACAATTAGTGTCCAGTTACATCATTTTGTGTCCTGTTACACAACAGTTTGTGTCCTGTTACACCATTCTTTGTCTAGTTGTATACTATTAATTATTTCACTAAATAAACCATTTATTTATTGAAATAATTCCAAATAAAGATGGTGAAAATGTAAATTAGATCTAAACAAATTCAACTAGGCAAAATCTTCATAAAATTGATTTATTTCATGGTGTCCTGTGTTACTAACAATACAATTGAATAAGTGTCCAGTTACATCATTTTGTGTCCTGTTACACACCAGTTTGTGTCCTGTTACACACCAGTTTGTGTCCTGTTACACCATTCTTTATCTAGTTGTATACTATTAATTATTTCACTAAATAAACCATTTATTTATTGAAATAATTCCAAATAAAGATGGTGAAAATGTAAATTAGATCTAAACAAATTTAACTAGGCATAATCTTCATAAAATTGATTTATTATATGGTGTCCTGTGTTACTAACAATACAATTTAAAACCCACATTTCTCTTTATTTAAAGATAAAATCTATTTTGTCATTTAGAATTT
The DNA here is from genome assembly GCA_031761405.1 of Serripes groenlandicus. Taxonomy (NCBI): domain Eukaryota; kingdom Metazoa; phylum Mollusca; class Bivalvia; order Cardiida; family Cardiidae; genus Serripes; species Serripes groenlandicus. Next base: position 54,383 of record JASEVX010000495.1, on the reverse strand, counting down.
AACAGCTTTAGATATTGTTCTAAACATATATATAGCATTTAATTTGACAAAAGTCAAATATTACAAAAGAGGACACCACAGTGTTTGTGATGTAACTCAAAATCCGGACACCATATTATGGCTCAGATTTTTTAAGTTTTCACTATAACCATAAAAGGCAAAATAGCCCCGCCCCCTGGCGGCCATGTTTTTCAACCAATCAACATGGCTTGAAGGAATCTGATAGAGGGTCACCCAAGGAACATTTCTACAAAATTATTTGAAAATCGGCCTGACACTTTTGGAGGAGAAGATTTTTTAAGTTTGCACTATAGCCATACATTGTATAAGGCAAAATAGCCCCCAACCCCCCCCCCCCCCCCCCCCCCCTGGCGGCCATGTTTTTCGACCAATCAACATGGCTTGAAGTAATCTGATAGAGGGTCACCCAAGGATCATTTCTACAAAATAATTTGAAAATCGGCCTGACACTTTCGGAGGAGAAGATTTTTTAAGAATTTTGTTCAAAGTTTTTTTCATTTCGTTGCCATGGAAACCAGAATTCTGCATGGATCCCAAAAATTTTAAGGAATTCTGGTGAGGACATTGAGAGGATGCTTTCTGTGAAGTTTCATCCCAGTTGACCCACCGGTTACAGAGGAGAAAATGTTGACGGACGACGGACAACGGACGCCGGACATAGGGCGATCACAATAACTCACCCTGAGCACTTCGTGCACAGGTGAGCTAAAAAGGTCACCGATTTAGGTCAGTCACTGAAACAGGGCAGCTTGTATGATTGATATATCAACATTCATATAAGTTTTCAAAACATTCGATCCTAGCAAAAAGAATGATACTCTAGATTCCTGTTTCCAATTAAAAAACACAATAGCAAAAAGATAAATTGCTCATTTGTTTCAACTCTTTTTAGCAATTAAACTGTCATTTATTGATATGTCCATAGAAATAAAATAACAAGAGGCCCAAGAGGGCCAGTATCGCTCCACGGCCATAAGGCAAAAATAAAATCTCCAAACAGCCCTGCCCCGTGGTGGCTATTTTTTTTACCAACCACCATGGCTTAAAGGAATCTTGTAGAGTGTCACCAAAGGAATGTTTCTGCAAAATTATTTGAAAATATGCCTGACACTTTCGGAGGAGAAGATTTTTTAAGTTTTCACTATGGTCATATAAGTCAAAATAGCCCCGCCCTCTGGCGGCCATGTTTTTCGACCAATCAACATGGCTTGAAGGAATCTGATAGAGGGTCACCCAATGAACATTTCTACAAAATTATTTGAAAATCGGCTGAACACTTTCGGAGAAGAAGATGTTTTAAGTTTTCACTATAGCTATATAACGCAAAAAAGCCCCGCCCCCTGGCGGCCATGTTTTTCGCCCAATCAACATTTCTTGAAGGAATCTAATTAAGGTTCACACAAGGAACATTTCTACAAAATTATTTGAAAATCGGCCTGACACTTTTGGAGGAGAAGATTTTTTAAGTTTGCTCTTTAGCCATATAGGCAAAATAGCCCCGCCCTGTGACGGCCATGTTTTTTTACCAATCAACATGGCTTGAAGGAATCTGATAGAGGGTCACCCACGGAACATTTCTACATAATTATTTGAAAATCTGCTGAACACTTTTTGAGAAGAAGATTATTTAAGTTTTCACTATAGCTATATAAGGCAAAAAAGCCCCGCCCCCTGGCGGCCATGTTTTTCGCCCAATCAAAATTTCTTGAAGGAATCTAATAAAGGGTCATCCAAGGAACATTTCTACAAAATTATTTGAAAATCGGCCTGACACTTTCGGAGAAGAAGATTTTTTAAGTTCTCACTATTTTATTCTTTCGGTTGCCATGGAAACCAGAATTTTGAATGGATCAAAAAAAATTGAAGGAATTTAGTAGAGGACATTGAGAGGATACTTCCCATGAAGTTTCAACCAAATTGGCCAAGTGGTTAGGGAGAAGAAGTCAGTTAAAGGAAAAAGTTAACGCACGCACGCACGCACGACGGACAATTCGCCATGACATAAGCTCGACTGGCTTTCAGCCAGTGGAGCTAAAAATATAAATGTGATATGATTATGTGTGTTAATTATCATTTTCACTTCGTTCTCATCGACATTACATGTAAACAAAAATGGCACCCCCACTTTTTTCAGAAAACCCCCACTTTATAAAAATATCAGTTAGTTGGGGGTGCCAAAAACTCCCAGTTTGGAAAGGTGGTGGGTCCTGAACACTGCTAGCATGTAAATACAACAACTTGAGATCGAAACAAAGTGCTTTTTGGCAATAAAATTATACAACCTAGTAAAGGTCTGTATATTTTTTATCAAACATAAATATTAAGAATTTAAGCATTGCAAACATTGAGGCTTGTTAAATACAATACTGTATGAACCGATTATATAATTGATGTCTAATCGAATGAGGCAAAGCGATTGTTACCGATAATCGATTGTAAAAATGGAACCGATGGCCCAACACTAACCAAAGGGTATTATCACTAACTGCCTATTATCAGGGACGTAGATAAGACGGTCTTATCTACGTCCCTGCTATTATATATGAACTTCCTCTCCCATTATCGCCATAACAGCTGCGATTCCATGATTGTACTGGTTGGGCTCCATTTACTTTTTGATGTGTATGCAGGAAATAATATTACCCCACAGTCAAGGTGCATGCACTTTCATTGTATAGACAGGTACCAATGACCAAAGGGTATATCAGTCACTAACTGCCTATAGATATGAATTTCCTCACCAGTAATCGCCATGAGAACTGTTATTCCATGATTACATGGGATTTTCTTAATCCATTCTCTGTATCAAAATAAAACTTGATGTAGAATATCATTGACTGCTGTGTTAATGCAAATAAGAGCGCCTTTAATAAAATAAGATGATAAATTAAAGAATGGGATTACAAGCATATACAATTTTCTACTTTTTCCTTTTAAATAGCCTAATAAATAAAAAGAGAATTGATCACAATATATACATGTATATTAGTTATGTCAGAAAACCAAGCTTTGGGCTCTGCTAACAGTTTTCCAGTTTAGATTTAGAACACTTTGTACCTCTGTGCAGTCTTATCTGGATTATTCCTTTAAACCAATTACTTTAAACTTATCTATTTTACATCAATTACGAAACAAGCTTAAATTTTATTTTAGTCACGCTCCATGTCCTGGAGATACAACCAGTTCTTGCGCAATTTGTAAAGTAAATCCCAATCTACACCGAATTCTGATTCAGTAGATATTTGGGGGATTTTTTTTAGAATTTTCATCAAATTGGGTATATTTGGGCAGAGTTTGGCTCTATGATTTTTTGAAAAGGGGCCAACTCCCCACTTATGTTCGGAAAAAGGAGCCATTGCGGGGGTTATACAGATATTGTTGACAATCAAAAATAGACGCCTGGTTGCTATGATTTTGTAACCAATCAATACCGCTTGAACAAATTAAGAAGAGGAATACTGTTCAAAGCTAGATTCCTATTCAATTTTCTAAAAGTCAGACAAGCACTTTAAACAAGAGGCCCATGAGGGCCCACTGCTCTACTGGTATGGTTCTTTGGTAATTTTCAATCCAGAGCATGTATGTATGGTGAAGATCGGATACTAAATGGAGGCTCTTTTGTGTTCACAAGCTGTATTATAGCAATTTTTACAATTTCATGGGCCATAATCCAGTCTTGCATGGGCGGATCTGGCTGATTTTCAAAAGGAACCAAGCTCTCATTAATATTTAACTACTATCTAAGTTTGGTGAAGATCAGATAGTAAATGGAGCCTCTATTGTGTTCACATGCTCAATTATAGCAATTTGGACAATTTCAAGGGCCATAATCCAGTCTTGCATGGGCGGATCTGGCTGGTTTACGAAAGGAACTGAGCTCTCATGAATATCTAACTACTGTATAAGTTTGGTTGAGATACAATCAAAAGTGAAGACTGTATCGTGTTAACAAGCTCTTTTATAGCAATTTTGACCATTTCAAGGGCCATAATCCAGTCATGCATGGGCGGATCTGGCTGGTTTCGAAAGGAACCGAGCTCTCATGAATAGTAAGTTTTGGGTACATTTTTGGGTAAATGGTTGATTTTGATGTTTATAAATGTGAAAAGTAAGTTCTAAGCATGGGATTGAATTTTTCAGTTAAACCCACTTCTCCTTCCTGTTTGACAACACTGGTTGCAATCTCAGCTAGGCATGAATTTAGATGTAAATTTGAATACCAGCTTTCGCGTCCAAAATTGCTTGAAAAGGAGCTGCATGGTAACGTGGTATTTCTGACTGCATCCACAGATAACCTATTGTTTTGAGAGAATTAGCAGCTCTTCAATTTTACACTAACCCCTGCGTTTTTGATGGGTAATTTTTTGAATAAACTTATAAAGGGTTAAATTGATCTTTCTGTTCTACTTTTTTCACCCTGTTTCAGACCACTTTTGTGGCCAATTCTTTCCATAATATGGACTGAGAGTGTGACTTCCAGTCATTTTCCTACAATTCTGGCACTCCTTGATACAGGAAAACTCTTTTTATCAAACCAGTATGGATATTATGAGAAATAATGAGAGAATAAAAGTTGGAGTGTCCCAGGAAACAGAAAATCAGCTTTCAACTTAGTCCTTCAAGACAAGACATCGCGTATGCTCATTTTTCATTTTGTTATTATCCTGCATACGCGACCAATAATGACAGATGATAAAACGAGAAACCGAAAGTCTAAATTATTTGGACTTCTTTCAACTGTGTTATAAATGCCACGTACCTTAGCTATGTTGACACTCTAAATAGCCGGTCCCTAGACTTACTGAAATCGACCTGAATACCGAAATCCACTGAAATCGACGTCAAATTACTGAAATCGACCTGTATTATTGTTGTTTGTGTTATTTAAAAATCAATGAATTATTTATACTATACATTAATATGTTTCTTTCAATAAAATATGAAAAAAAAAGATTTTTTATGAAATCGACTTCTCAATGTCCAAAATAACCGTTAGAACGGCAACGGTGTCGTGTGCGATTTGAAAATCTATGAAATTTACTCCAATTCTCGGTAATCTCCTTATCGAATTAACAGAGAAGAAAGTATATAGGTGTTAGACCGTTTCTTTCACACAAGAAAAGGTCTAACACCTATATACTTACTTCTCTGTTAATTTGTTTATGATATCCGCTCAAATGTAAGGTGAAGAGGGGAATATATTATAAAACTAACATTGGTTTTACACAACTTTATTTTTTAAATCCGATATGTGGACAATTTCTTTAACTAATATTTACATAGAATACATCGTATGCGATTGTAATATCTCGCCATATCGCTATTTCTCTGTTTGGAGACATCCGTGCTTAAATGAACCATATCAGAACAATAATGATGTGGCCAAAAAATGTCCTTGAATTTCACAAACTTTTCTTTAAATCTTTGTTCGAGTAATTTATTTACTTTTTTCCTTTGATTTTCAAAACATTCTTTTGTCAAACCAGGGCATTTGGAAAAATCTCCTCTAGCCAAAATGTTACCAACATACACGTCATGCATTCCTTGCTGTACAAAACATTCCACGATTGCCTCTATGCGCCGAAAAATGTCATGAGGTGAGGAATAAGGCGATATATCATTCCCTCCAATATGCACGAAAGCAACTCTAGCTTTACATCTCTGAGCTCTGTTTAACATACGGTTATCCATGTGGTCAGTTCGTAAACCGCCCTTACCGAGAAATAAGACATGACCTGGAACACCCAGATTGTTTTTGCAGTGAAGACTAAGTCGTGTAATGTAACTATCACCGAACAGCATGAATCTATCCATATTGATACTTTGATGAACATTTCTACAATTCTCTGTTTATAAATTACTCATCATTATAGAAGCTCTTTAATTAACGGACATTTATCACACTTTTGTTAAAATAAATCGCAATTATCAATCATTTAATTGTGTTTTAATCCAAAGTAATTACACAATTAAAATAATCTTTCTATCAAAAACGCCGAACGTTAAGTGTCGATCATACCTTACTCATCATTACATATGCTCTTTGAAGCACCGATATTGTTCACACTTTGGTTAAAAACTTAAGAACTGGCCGAATTGAGTCTTCGCTCATATTTTAATTGCTTTGAGAAACATCTTTATAAACACATCACTTTTTCATTGTTATATCATATATGTATACTTATTCTGTCAATGTTAATTCATTTCAAAAAATTTTGTCAGTGTTATATCGTTTTATTAAATAAAAAAGATTGTGTCATGTCATTTAGGAAGTAGTTTTCTGTGTAAAATCATTTATAATATTGTGTCTGTGTTATATCTTTTTAAAAACAATCTGTGTTTTATCGTTCTGATTTTATTTCTGTGTTATATCTGAAGTCTGTAATAATAGCTATTTTCAGAAGATGCTGTATAAGGGTCACCTTCGATTTGACCACCTAGCTCTGTCAAAAAACGGTGAACATGTGGGTTTGTTTTGCTTTTTTCGTAGTTCTGAGAATAAACTTTAGTTTGATATAGGTATTTAATTCGCTAGTAACGAACCATAACCCATAATGGTCGCCTATGGAAAATGAATTCCTTCCCTTTGACCTAAAGTTTACATTTTTAAGCCGTGGGAAAATCACATTCCAAAGTGATGACGTCATGCGACCCATTCCCTCTTAGGTTTTTTTACTACAATACTATGTTTGGTCATAACCCTTATTATATATCATAGATTACATACTTATTTGGTGGGATTCACTCTGTGATTGAATCTCTATTCCAGTATACCCTAATACGACTCTCCAACATATTTTCTGTCTATTTTTATTGTTGTTATATTCCCCAGTCTGCAGACAATCTGTAAAATCACAATCTACTGTCTTACAATACCAAAGCAGCTGCAATCAATACATTGTATGGGGTCAAAGTATATTTAATTACCTACCTCTACAGTAATTTCATTCCTGATGTAATTTTAATTCCATTTATATACATTTAGAAATCCATTATTTTAAAACAGCAACACGCACATTGTGAAAAATCTATTTTTAGACCTATTTCCCAACATCACATTTACAGAGTGTTCTCCCTTTGACCATACATTAATTTTCATTGCGTGTCGGGTGGATGGCGATATCTGCGTCATTTACGAAGGATCCTCCCCGAAATGTTCTGTTTGGGGTGCGCGCGGGTAGGGGTATACATCTTGAGGTGGGGCACCTCTACTGATTCCCTTTTCAGTCCAACACAAATTTTACTTTTCGTAATTGTATATATGCGTTTTTAGGAACAGGTGAGCTAAAAACGCTGGTTGATACAATTTGTGTTGTTCTCAAGGATATCCTTCGCCTGTGTCCAAATAAGCATACACGGTCGCTACTTATGGAGCATTAACCCATATCATTTGATAATCGACGACTTGTGAAAACGCTGTGACAAAGGGGAAACACTTGTCACAATGAGCTTTGTCTCGATTTGCCACAATGTTTTGAATTTTGTGATTTAATATTTATACTTTCTCTTCTAAAGATCTTCCACATTTGTTCAAGATGTTTTCAAAGTCATCTACTGCAAATTGATTGAGAGACGCTCAGGAACAATTGGGTATTCGCTAATAAATCCTAGAAGCTTTCTAAAAACTTCCGAAAATTACAGTTTTCTTTTTAACAGAATTTCGTCTAGATGACCCCTTCGTGCATAAGTGTCACATAACGCCTAGGTTTGATTTCCTCGATCAGCGTTCAGTTGTATGTTGGATTGAAGATCAGGGCTCTGTGTTCGATTCCTGCCCAGCGATTTGGGTTGACTGCAGACACATTGTCTTTACTTGTACAAGCAGTAACGCATTACTGGACTGTCGCCGTGATATCATCGACGTCAGTCGATTTATCTTATGTTTTTCAATGTTTTCAAAAGGACGAAGATATTTTAATAACAATAACTCAATAATAGTGATAATGACAGTGATAAGTTGGGCTACTTTTCGAACAATGTTTTCAAACTGTTGACTTCCTATGATTTACGCCAGACTCTTCAGTACGTCTTCATGTGATGCTCAAAGTTGGAGATCTGTTTTTGCCTAACACGATATCTATACTTAATCCATTAATGTGTATAAATAAAAAACACAGCAAGTCAAAACTTTATAGGATAATATAAAACATTTAATAATTGCATTGGTCTTTAAAACATAGTTGACTACATGAATACTACAATAATATAAAATAAGGAAAAAGCATATAACTAGAATAACAGATGCAAATATATTTATCCCTCTCTCTTTCTTTTAACAGAATGCAAATCTCTCTCTCTCTCTCTCTGACTGTCTGTCTCTCCCCCCCCCCCCCCCTCCGGTTTTATGTGTGTGTGACACCCCCCCCCCCCCCCCTCCGGTTTTATGTGTGTGTGACACCCCCCCCCCCCAACCCAACGCGCGATATATCTCTCTCTCTGACTGTCTGTCTCCCTCTATGTGTGTGTACATGCATGTGTGCCCCCCCCCCCCCCCCAACGCGCGATATATATATAGACTCTATATCTCTTTCTCATTTAAGTGTAAAACACGAATTGAATTATCAAATATAAAACATCAATTATCAAGTTTTAAGTGGATTATATTTACTGAATTACACAAGGTAGGCTTGCTAATAAGTACAGTAAACCAGTTTAAACATTAAAGAAAAGAGAGAAAAAATATCTGAATGACGCACGGAAACAGTTGTAGGATAAACACTGCTAGATAATTGTTATCAAAAGTGTTAAATATGTGGGTCTGGTCATCATAAATGAAACAAATATAGATCAATTCCTGAATTAATTAATTTTAAATCATAAATAGAAATATATGAATTAACTAATTTAAAAAATAAATGACGGAAACCAAAAACAAATTGATAAGATTTCTATCGACTGAGTGTACAAAACAACACGGCAGACTAAATAATGTAAACAAAGCAATGCATATTACAGAGAGAAGGTAATCTCGTGACTCGGTAACCATGGTTACAGAAGAACAGTCATGGAACACGTTCATGTTAGATTAGTGTTACTATGTAACAGTGTATACATTAACCAAGGATGGGATATTATAAAACTCTGACTACAGTTACATGAGTAGACCCCAGGTCATGACCGACATATAGTCTATCTCTGTATACACAAATAGCGAAGGGCCACTCCGAATGTACCGACTTTAAATCTACGAGAGTCTCGAAACTCTCTAAATGAGAATCGAGTCGGTAAACTTTGTCGTGACCCCAGGCACAAATATAAATAGTATTGTTGTCTGGGTCTACACTGATCCCACATGGCAGTGACCATTCTATTGTTTTGTGATAGACTACTTCTCCCTCATCGTTCATACAAAATACTTTGTTGTTGTCCGAGTCAGTTAAATAGAACCTTCCGTGACAAACAGCGAGATAAGGAAAAAACGCACGTGCTGAAGGAGTGTTTATGGTTTTTATCGTGACTCCGTCTGTGGACATCACGCATAGAAACCAGGGACCAACAAGACCAAGGTACTTATCATTACAGAGGACAAACAACTGATCTCCACTAGACTCTATAGAATGACAGTGTTTCTCCGTTTTTATAGATTTAGTGATTACGGCAGGATTTTGTGTTAAATTAATAATCAATATTATACGTTCCCTTGGTAACGTAACAGCTACCATACATTGTTTATTCGGCTCTGCTGGGTTCGTCACGGACATATCGGCCATTACGACCTGCTCAGTGGGTTCTCGTTTATCCTTAATTTCTGTAACACAGAAAGGTGCAGACCCAAACCGTATATAGCGTTGTAATATGTGCGAACCAACACTGAATACTTTAATACAATCATTACTATAATCACAAAGAACCCACCTTGTGTGATCCAGTCCACATAATCCAGATATCCAATAATTATCACTTTTATCCAATTCATGTTTAACATTAACGTTATCGACCACAGAAACTTCCTCTCTATCAAACATTTCCTTTCTCTCACTTTTTCTCTCGTTCTTACGTTCCTTCCTCATTTCCCCCAGAAAATCTCTCCTTCTCGGTTCTCTCTCGCCCCCCTTACTCTCTAGTTCTATCATACGATGGGATTTATCATGACTCTCACTACATTTACCACACATATATTGTTGACATAAATAACATAAATATAAAGCAGACATTTTAGTAAAATTTAACTGAGAGCAAATATCACAAAAAGCGTTCAATTTGGTTTGTTCATTCCAGACTTGTTTTTCAGTTTGTAATGTCTCCTCTCTTATTTCATCGAATTTAAGTCTATAACGGTTTACATCGAGTTCATCTTGGCCGGACCTCTTTGTTTCAGCCATTTTGGTGTGAGCCTGTGCCATTTTACTGTAAAAGAAAGTGCATGTAGTTAATTGACCATTTATAAAGAAAAGGTAAGATAATATTTCTAGGAAAAGAATGATTTATCAGTATATCTTATTCATGATCTTGGTCTTAACTAGTCTAATAGTTTTATTTGAAATTCTAATACAATTTGTTCATGATGTTAAGTTCTCAGTGTTAGCCCTGTGAAAATTGTAGTAAGGTGATACTGAATGACTGTTAACGGAATTTAACTTATTAACCTTTCCACCATACGACAATTCCGCAGCAGACGACTTTGAACATATTTTGTCAAAAAATAGAAAATTTCTTTAACTGAATGAATAACCAATGACTAAACGTGGAAAACATTGTGGCAAAAGGAGAAATTGCACGTTTTGAGCAATTTCTTCTTTTGTCACTGTTTGCAAATAGCCGACTGCTGCAGAGGCGTCAGAAAGCGTCTTTATGAGGGAAAGGGTTAATGCCGATTATGATAGTATATGCCATGATGAAAGGAATGAACCCTTCGGTATTGATGACAAGTGTGGAAAAAGATCGGACTGTAAAACCCCTATCTGATCCATATTCACACTGCTTGTTAGACTTTTCTTGGACTTTTCAATATGTAAGTTTCAACCAGTGTAGATTCAGAACAGATTAAGAGAAAATGCAGTTTTATTTGGGTGTACACGGATGTCACATATCTTACTGTATGGTTTTCCCCGAGCAAATATCATATCTGATATATATTCACACTGTTCATTAGAAGATGGATGTTTCCTTTCATAGTAAGTTGCAATCTGTGCAAAACAAGATCAGATGACATGAAAGATTAGTTTGAGCTGGGTCTACAGTGAAGACAAATATCCTTTCGGTTGACTTTGATCAAGGATCCTATTTCTACAACAATCACTCAGTCTACTGTTAACATATTCACAAATTATGATAACAAATCTTACCACTTTTTGGTCTGTTATCAATACACAATAAATAACCAAACTCGAAGACCACCACGATGTAGATTTACTGACTGGCTGAAAACATAGGAATAAAAGACAATTAAAGTTAAATCACATGCTTTTCAGTATTTTATTGAGAAATATATCATTTATATCCTGATTAACTCATTGTTTCACAGACAAACTGAGAATAATTAATTCATCAGATGTTTGTTCAGGGTTTACTATGTGTTGTGAACTGTCAAAGAACTGGTAAGACAGTATATTTTATATTTCTATGTATTCTAAATTTGATATGAAATCATCATGCAACTAAAATTAAAGGACTTTAAGTGTCTGACCGACCGTGTATATTGACATTTCTGATTTCAGGTTCAGATCACCCAGTCCCTTTATTAAAAAAGTATTATCTGAAACGACTCAAGTTGGCTTAATTTTCTAACAAACTTGTGTACGTAGTTTGTGAACTAGTTAGATCTTGATAAGACTGTGTGGATACACATAGTAATCTGGATCAACACTATTCGCAAAGGCAAACGTGTAACTTGTTTAGGGCACGGTCCCTATACAGACAGTGTTGCTTAAAGCTATATTTTATGAAGAACATGCACTCTTAGAGATCTATGATGTGTTTGATCTAGTGGTAAGTATCTTATAAAACCAATATCTTATAATCTATAGCTTTTAATGTTTTAAAATTATTTCATAGAAAGATTTATATCAATAATTGCAAAAAAGAAGAAAACGCAAATGCACTATATTTGACTTACTCTCGATTCTTTTCTTTAGACACAATTGCCCGAACACCACACACAGATCACTGGTTTATTTGCAGACTTTCTGAAATAAAATAAATGACCGAGTAATAATTTAATAAATGACAACAATGTAAGACTAAACGAATGAATATAAATAAATAATATCTTTTAAATGAGGCGTGCTTTAGGACAATATACAATACTACATGGTCATCTTAACATGTTTTAACAAGCAATTATCAAAGATCCATTTGGATCTATCTGCGAGTATCTGATCAAACCATCCACTGTCTAACGGTCTAATCGTCAATCTTGATCGTCTCTCTGACGTATAAGGGACCAGTGTAAACGAGATCAAACTCCTTGGATGCGCAGGGTGATCAGGGTATACACAGATAATAAAATTGAATGAATAAACTGAAGAATGACATAAACATATTAACATGCACAAAAAAACAATACCTTTTTTCTATCGAGCTAAATAAACCAAGTAGATAAACGTGATTATTTCAAAACAATGAATCTGCAGTCAACACGTCTAGATGCTCGTGTCTAAAAGAACGCTACGGTCGAGTTTCATAATGACGTCATTATTCTAATGACATCAGTAATGACGATTCTTATCATGCGCAAGTTTGTACTTTACTGGCGTTAGTCAATATGAGTCGTTCCACGAGAAAACCAACATTATGGCCTCTGCGTAATGTACCGACCTAGATCAGCATGCGCAGTCCACGAAGGCTAATCTAGGCCGACACATTCCGGCTCAGGGAATAGAGGTACAGAGCAATGACTCTTGAAGTAGAACATTCACAGGAGGCGAAAAGTGTCTGCCCAGATTAGCCTGGGCGGCATGCTTAGACTGAACTTTACGCAGAGTCCACAATGTTGGTTTTCTCGTGGGACGGCTCATATATTGATCCTCTTACACATTTCCAGGCTAATTATTCAAGTAATGTTGTAGACTTTGATCAGATTTCATATAAGTGCGGCTCATTGTGAGTTTCCAGTACACATAGCGAGGCTCAATAACAGTTCGATCTATATTATAGCCAAAGTAGCCTATGTCTACATATGTGTAGTGATTAATCTTCGTCTTCACATTATATTCCAACCTCTGCTAACGATCGATTGTAAATTCCCTTAAATTGAATATATTAAACAAAAGGGCAACGTTGGCCCTGGATCGCTCACCTGGAATATTAATACCTATCATTTTGTTACAGAATTAATGAGTCGGGTTTTACGTCATTGCAACACAGATATATAAATTAGGACCGGAGTCAAGAAATAGAGGTGAGTTAAAATGACAAAAATGAAGATGATGATGGCTACTGAATATTATATGCTTGCATCCTACTCAAGTCAAAACCACACAAGTGAGTATTTAGCTTTCATTTGGAGATTCTGACCACCTACTGGGGGTGCACAGAAGGCTATTTTTATGAAGAAGATTTTAAAACCTTCCACTATAAGAATATAGTGAAAATTAACCTGCCCTTTATGGTAGTGTTATATCAGCTGACACTGCTTGAACAAGTGTTCCACTATATACTGCATGTAAAACACGTGAACCCAGAAGCGGGGTTAATTTTAAACCAATGGGCATTATTTGAGCAATCGAGGTGGGGGACCACAAGACAATGGTACACACCATATATCTAAGCTCTATGCATTTCTTTTTCAGACAATAACATTTTCAAATTTTCTCCCTATTAAAAAGGTGTAAATTTGAATCCAGGGGGCAATTACCGCTTAATTTAAACATTATTTGTAGAGGATCACTAGAAAATGGTACACAACAATTATCTATGCTCTAGGCCTTTCGGTTTCAGACATGTGGTTTTGTAAAGTTTTTCCTTTCGGCTACCATGACAACAAAGTTCTTCATGGAATTACTTTCTTTCAGCATCACCGAAAGAGGGCCACGCAAGGGTCATTCCTACCATGTTTTGTCAAAATCCAAATAGTGGATTAGGATTGATTGATTGATTGGGGTTTAACGCCATTTTTAACAATTTCTCAGTCATATCACGACGGCCAGTTCACCTACTCAAGTGTTTCCTGGTTTTCTCACACCAGTACTCCACACAACAATCTTCCCAAGCAACTGGCTGCTTTTCCACAAAGACTTAGCCCATTGGTGAAAGACGAATGACGCAATGACTTTTGTCAAACGTCGGAAAGAAAGTTTGCCGAACCGGGATTCGAACTCACAACCCCTGGATTGACAGCCCGCGTCGTTACCGACTGAGCTACCGGGACTCGACAGTGGTTAAGGAGGATATTTTGTTGAAAGAAATTGTTGACGACGGAAGCAGACCATCACAATAGCTCAGGTGAGCTAAAAATAAAACCATTATTTAGATCTCAGTCTTCATAATACCTCTAGAAACAATTTCGTTTGCAAATTTGCACCATGTTAACAGAAATACAGTTGCAACTACAAGTATTCAACAATAACCACATCACTCATCCTAAACCTAGCAATTGGCTAAGATTCTTTCATCAAACTACGATGTGGTTTTAAAACTATCTAAAATCATTGTGATTCTACAAGGTCGGTAGACAAAATTATGGACTTTGAAAGTCATCTTAGCAACACCATTAAGATATTAATTATTTCATTGTAAAAACATGATAGCCACTGAATTTGCATGATGTCCTTTTTGTATTATCGATCTTCTTGCGATATGTCACAACCAAAAGGTACTAATAATGAGCTATTCTAATTCATTATCCGTAGCCAAACTTTTATTATGAAATGACCTTCAAATGACGCTAACTTTGCCTCAAAGATGATGTGAGTAAAGACCGCTCTATACAGTCATTCAACCTTACAATTGTACGTCCATTGTAAACAGATATATATGCAAATCTTACATAAATAAAATACTTCTGAAAATTCCTAATGAAAGGTCATTTTTGAACAAATGAAACCGTTGAATGTAATTTAGCAGTGTTCATGTTTTATATATTTTAAAAAAGAGGGGGGGGGGGGGGGATTGGGGGGTAAATATACGAATGAACAAGAGATGTGAATGGCTACAGTCAACAGTTACTTGTAAAAACTTTTTTATCGTGCCTCTTCTGGTTGCGTGAACGAACAACCGGAAAAAGTCGTGCTGTTTCAGAGCGCATTATGTATAACTTCATGACGAAACGGTACAATTTATATCCCTTTGTATACGTTTATTATATGTTTATCTGTGTATACGTTAATTACTTGTGTATTATCTGTGTATACGTTAATTACTTGTGTTGTATCTGTGTATACGTTAATTACTTGTGTATTATATGTGTATACGTTAATTACTTGTGTATTATCTGTGTATACGTTAATTACTTGTGTTTTTTATCTGTGTATACGTTAATTACTTGTGTTTTATCTGTGTATACGTTAATTACTTGTGTATCATCTGTGTATACGTTAATTACTTGTGTATTATCAGTGTATACGTTAATTACTTGTGTTTTATCTGTGTATACGTTAATTACTTGTGTATCTGTGTATATGTTCATTACTTGTGTATTATCTGTGTATACGTTAATTACTTATGTATTATCTGTGTATACATTAATTACTTGTGTTTTATCTGTGTATACGTTTATTACTTGTGTTTTATCTGTGTATACGTTAATTACTTGTGTATTATCTGTGTATACGTTAATTACTTGTGTATTATCTGTGTATACGTTAATTACTTGTATATTATCTGTGTATACATTAATTACTTGTGTATTATCTGTGTATACGTTAATTACTTGTGTATTATCTGTGTATATATACGTTAATTACTTGTGTATTATCTGTGTATACGTTAATTACTTGTGTATGAGCCGCTGCCATATACGAATGAACAAGAGATGTGAATGGCTACCTTTCTATCAGTTATGTACATTCAACAGTTACTCGTAAAAGCTTTTTTATTGTGCCTGTTCTGGTTGCTTGAACGAGCAACCGGAAAAAGACGTGCTGTTTCAGAGTTAGCGCATTATGTATAACTTCACGACGAAACGGTACAATTTGTATCCCTTTATATACGTTTATTATATGTTTATCTGTGTATACTTTAATTACTTGTGTATACGTTAATTACTTGTGAAAGAGCCGGTGCCTGATTATAAAATAACATTTGAATCCGATTTTTTTTTTGACAAACTGATTTAATCGTCTAACCGTTTGTTAGAAACTTCTCGAACGCTTACTGACTAATTCTCAGAATCAAAATCAGGGTAAGATAAACTGATTGATCTAGACCTACAATGGGTTAATTTTCCAAATATGTTGTTTTTCTGTTAGGCCATAGAATTAAAAAACAAAACTGAAAATATGTTAAAGTGGTGTGTGTATTCCCTTTATGTCTTATACATGAACAGTAACCATATTGTGTATGCCTTTCAATATTTAAACAGTAACATAGTATTAAATGTCTCTGTTTTAAATGCAGATTTATGTAGAACATGCAGAATAAAACAAGCATATAAATGTGCAAGTCATTCTACTGCAAGGGGGACATGTTTCAGACATCATTTGAGTTTCATATCTTTTACAAATGTGGAAAGAAAACGTATCTATAGTACACCACTGTAAAACTGTATTCGGTCTGTAATGTACGTGATATAATTGAGCTGTGCTCTAAATAGTGTCAATATTATTTCTGGACGAGTGTAGATTGTCCTGCACATCTATCCAGTATGATCTCGGTGTATACTGTTAGTCAGAGGTAGTATGAAGGTTTTTGTTACAAAGAAAATAATCTTATCTAGCATATGGCCTTCAACTTATGTATAAATCTATACTCATTCATACACACACGCACACTCACACACACACACACACACACACACACACGATAGACTTATAGACTTAATAATATGACACAATTTCATTATAACTAATAATCATATATATTTCAAATAGCTAAAACTCAATACTGCAGTAAATACCTAAACACATAAATGCATATTAAATTGCACAAATATGCAGACTGATTTGTTTCTTTACTACTCGTACAGCACTTTGGTTGGTTTGAGAAAACCTCAGCTAAATTATACATCTATAAGTTGAATAACAACTGACACAAAACACATTAAGCAATTATATCCGCAATTTTGACCGATTCACACGGATTTATTTCATATTCATGTATTATTCTTTGACTAGATATTCATAACACTTTGCTAGGTTTCGCAGATGCAGATAAATGTTATGCATTCAGCATCGTATTACACCAGTACAACGTAAAAACACTTTGCATTGAAATATGATAGAGGGGTGAACAGGTACATGAATCCTGCAGAATGCGAATATCGTTTGTGTTAAAATTAATTTCAGAGAGACACGGATTCAAACTACAATATATAACATCGAGAAAAAATGGAAAGAAAAAAAAAATGCACGGAAATGCGTATCTATCAACAGTTTAAAACAATCTCAGAGACGTAGTTATTACTTTTTTGAAGTCGCTGTTATATCCGGTTCGAAATATGAACAATTTCGTCATAAGTTTCGACATAAGCTTTAGATTACAGATAAATGTTACCGAAACGCATATTCATTTCATATATATACAAACACGAAAACACCGACAAACAATTGTAAGAGTTACACAATTTAAATCATACATGTGGGAACATGAGCACTTTTGACTTTCCCTATGATTTTGCTTTTTTAACAATTCTTTTTCAGTCATGTCTTTTTTCTTGTGTCTTTATTTTCGTTTAATGATGGCTCAGGTTTTCTGGGAATATAATTTGTTTCATTTTGCTTTGTTGAAATATAAATAATAAATCTCTCTTCGTCTGCCGATTTTTTTTCTCTATTGTGTATGTTTGTCTCAAATGAGAGTTTATGTTACTTTTTTCCCTATATGATCAGCCTGAAATGATGTTGAAACACATATTTTCAATTTTGTGTTTGTGTAAAGTCCACCAAATTAACCAGTGTTTACTTTATTATGCAGAAATACAATATTTTGTATGACGTTATGACGCTAATTTTAACGTAAGGGGACATTTTTAAGAGTAATGAAAATAAACTTATATATTTCATGTTTTTAAATACAAAATCACCATTTTTGCTAGATTTGGTCTTTATGGGAAAAACGCATTTTTATGTATGTTTTTCATTTTTTATTGCATAAAGATAAGTATCAATTTAAGTGCTTAAAACGTCGGGTGATTGATAATACGATGTGTGTGCGTTGAGGGGTACACTTTTAAGACGCAACAATTATTTTAATAAAACCGGTCAACTTATTTCAAACCATGCAGATAATCTATGAAAAAAAAAGAATCCAATTGTATTATTTTACATTTGAGCCGTCCCACGATAAACCAACATTGTGGACATTGCGTATTTACCCGGAATAGCCGCGCAGGCTTACCCGGATAGATTTTCTGTTTTAGGAATCATTACTCTATACCTCTATCCCCCTGATCTTGGTCGATACATTACGCAGAGGCCATAATGTTGGTTTCTCGCGGGACGGCTCATTTATCCGAATTATAATGTCTTAAATCTTAGAAAACAAAAAACAACGCGTAAAAATGTAAGTGTCACTAAGTTTATTTTTCTCTTTATCGAACTCCATGTTGTTTGATTTCGACTGTAAACGGTTTAGTTGAAAATGTCGCCAAATCCTTCCAGTAGTCAGCTGAGGAAACAGACGTAAATTTACGCTAAATCAAAGATCATTTAAGTTTTCAAGGCTTTCTTGTAGCTTTTGTCGCACATTTGTGTTACACGTCATCTTCATTTTGGTTATGGAAAGTGACCAGTAATTTAATATGTTAATTAGGAGCTTTTCACAATTAATGCATCTGAAGTATAGGGAAAGTTGCGTTTTTTATTTTTGATTGTAGGTATATGAAATGTTTTGTATTTGATAGAGTAATTAGGAAAATAATTCAAAATATGCAAACAAGTATTGAACGTTATTTTTAGATAACGTAATAGGGAGAGATTAACCTGCTCGTAACACTATGTCGCTCTTCATTTTAATCCGCTATGGTCGAGTGGTTAGCGTTGGGGATTTCGAAGCCGGGTGTCCCGGGTTCGATCCCCAGTCGCGGCACTACGGTCATGGTGGAGTGCCCTTGGGCAAAGCACATTTTCTAGCCTAGTACTGGTTTGTTTACCCAGGGATCATGCATAAGTGAACTGTCGCCGTGATATAACTGAAATAATGTTGAAAGCGGCCTAAAACCCCAATAAATAAATAAATTCATTTTATCGATGAACACTACGTTTATAAACATGATCAAACTCCGTGTAAACATGCGAGTTTACTTCCGCGTACACACACGGAATGACGTCACACTTAGAGCGATGATTACGTCATTTCATATGCGATCTTACTATCACTGATTTCTGAATGGTGTATGATTTTTAAAATGGCACGTCATTTCTGTATGTATACATGTTTGTATTTGACTATGAGCTTACAAGTATGCTTACTGACATTAGAAGGGTTTGTCTAATTTCACAAGGTCCAAATAGTGTCCAGAAGGCTAGCCATTAATAATATCTAATAAGAAGAGCTACACTTTGACAAACCCTGGCCCCTGGCTAATTCACAAATGTTGAGCTGTGTCCAATTTCCCAAAACTTGCTTAGCGTTCATAAATTCTTAAATACTTAACAGCATATTTCATAATTTTTGTTTCCCATGTAAAAATGCCAACAGAAAAAAATCCTCAAAAAGGATTGTCAGTTAGCAAGGCAACTATTTATATCTTACATATAGCGCTAAGTACGTTTGGTGGAATTGGAGCTTAGTCTCACATTGCCTACTCTTTTTACCCATAAAATCTTATCTTAAAACTAACAAGTGTCAAAGAGAGAAGGCACCGTTATAAATAACGCTTCAGATTGAACTCTTTTTATAGTTACTCATTATTTGTTTGAAGGAAATCCTATATTTCTTGAATGGCCGTATGGTGAAAAGGGAAGACAAAGATTAGAGTACATATATATGTCTATCGGAGCCTTGGTTTATTAAAATGTCCCGAAAGTCGATGTTCATGTGGTGTTTGCTATCTGCTTCCCACATAAACAAGTATAGATCTGAAACAGAAAACTGCTATGGGCCCATTTCGATTGTGTTTAATTAATGAATATAGGTACAACGTCCTTATGTACAGTAGGTTAATTATATCTCGGTAGTCAGTCCACCTATCATGTAAATAATCGTACCAGTACACCGCTTTACATGTTTAACAACAAATATGTGGCAGAAGACTTTGAAAGCAGTGATAATCAAAGCGCTGAAGGCACTCAATTTGTTTGGGTACATAAAACTGTTCAAACATTTGCCTTTGCATAGATGTGTGATTTATAAACTATGCATTGTTTATAAATATTACAACTTATGGCCCCGACTCACTCATCTAAGTATTTAGCAATTTTTGTTACAAAAAATAAATCACAATTGACCAAGGGTTTTCTAAAATCTTACTCAAAAGCTTCCTGCTTCACAAGAGATTTTTCAAGTTTTCACTATAACCATATATGGCCAAATAGCCCTGCCCCCTGGCGGCCATGTTTTTCGACCAATCAACATGGCTTGGAGGAATCTGATAGATGGTCTCCCAATGAACATTTCTACAAAAAGAATTGAAACTTGGCCAAAAACTTTCGGAGGAGAAGATTTTTCAAGTTTTTACTATAGCCATATTAGGCAAAAAAGCCCCGACCGCTGGCGGCCATGTTTTTTGACCAATCAACTTGGCTGGAAGGAATCTGATAGAGGGTCACCCTAGGAACATTTCTACAAAATTATTTGAAAATCGGTCTGACACTTTTGGAGGAGAAGATTTTTTGGAGTTTACACTATAGCCATATAAGGCAAAAAAGCCCCGCTCCCTGGCGGCCAAGGAACACTTCTTTAAAATAATTTGAAAATCTGCCAACCAGTTTGGTATAAGAAGAATTTTTAAAGTTTACCATAATTCTGCATAAATCACAAACATTTGAAGGAATTCTGGTGAGGTCAATGAGAGGATGCTTTCTGTGAAGTTTCATCCCAATTGACACTCTCGTTACTGAGGAGAAGATGTTGACGGACGACAGACGCCGGACAAAAGGAGATCACAATAACTAACTTTTAGTACTTCGTGCTCAGGTGAGCTAAAAAAGAAACATCTATCCAAATGAAAGAGTAATTGAAATCATGTAGAAAATATTGTAGAAAAAGGCAGTACTAATATTTATATGAGCACTTTAAAAGAAACATGCTTCAGACTTCAGAGGCTTTTGAATTCATTTGCATTATAAAAGGATTAAATGCTCCAGTGAAAACCAATACCTGTGCCGTCCGAATTTTACTCTACAGTATACACCTAAGCTGGCCGCTGTTTCCTTTAAAGGGTGTTTAAGCTTGCCAAATCAATTAAGGATTGACCATACACTGTTAATTACCATTGTGTACGAGTGTCATTCCAAACAAATTATAAATGTAACCTCTTTTCCCAATAAACCTATCATATACATGTATGTATTTGTAACTTGCCGGGATGTGTCGATACCGTCATGGTACAATGTGATATATGCACAAATTGGTTTCACAAATCTTGTGTTAATGCACCTGTGGATATTTCGACAACAGATGCGGACTTTAATTGTAACTTTTGTTAATTACTTGGCTATTATAATGATAAGGTATGTGATTAAATTGGCAACATTTAAGTTTTTTACTTATAACAGCCTTCAAATACAAATTTGGTTTATACGACGGTAAAGAAAGGTTATGGGAATTAAGAAATTGTTTAAATAAGCAAATTTTCCTTTTCCCACAATGTTTTCAATATATGTTGCTTTTTACTGTTTACGCAGCAAGAAAAAACCATTTAACTTATTTGTTATAGATTAGTATTATAGTTGTATATATACATAATTACTAGAAACAAATTAAGATTAAAAGTGTTTTATATATATATATATACTTATTGTTTATTTGTTATTTAAATTGTTCTGCCCCTTCCAAGTACCCTACAGAATAGAATGTTGCATGGATCATTTGCCTCGTAGTATGGCACATGGAAAACTGTTGAAAGTTACAAAGTAGAAAATGAAGAGGCCCAACAATAACTAGAACTCATGACCCTTCAATCGATTGTAAAGGAGAGGATATAATTGAAGCAAAACCTATGGATAGTTACTAGCAACCTATTATATTCTTGCAATGTTTTCAAATTTCGTCCGCTGCAGATGCGTCAAAAGACATTTACTTGTCGGAAAATCAATCCATCAATTCTCTTTATTGATATCTATAGATATGATATAAAGAGGAAAGTCGTTAAAACACTTTACAAAGAGATTCCATTTCAGCATGATCTCGATTTTTGGTTTAATCTATATCACTGATAAAAGCAATCAAACACATTATATATTTACAAAGAAAACCCCGGATATGATCATATGTAACAAATTATACACATTTGCCCATCTTTAATTAAACATTTTTTATAACAAATCATAGCGTCCGCAGATTTGCTCTATATTCTATTGCGTCAGCATTTTCCCTCTATATTGCATTTGTCCGCATTTTCCCTCTATAATGTATTTGTCCGCAGATCGCGTCCGCACTTTAGACCCTCCCCCATACCGTTGTATTTATAAATAGAATTCGACGATCACGATTTCTCTGCAAATCATTTTAAATGCATTTTATGACGCACATATTTGTTTTTTTAATTCTTTATACTATATTTATATGGCCGACAAGGCACAAAGAAAATATTTTCAATTCTGTTTTTATCTACATTTGCAATGCGTGATTGAAAATTCAAATACCGTATCTGGAGGTTAAATCGGAAATAGTTCTCCCTGTAGCAGTTCACTCATTGAAATTTATAAATCTCTCCGCGTTCATGTTTTAAAATACAATGTTTCATTTTATTTCGTAATTCTCTTTGAATATAAGAACCACATAAGAAAACAAAGACGATATAAATATATCATTATTTCAAAAATCGTGATACATTTGAAAAGTAAGAGCAAGTATTGAGTACTACTTTCACGCGTATGAAATTTAGGAACTTTTCCATAAGACGTATGGCTTCAGAATTGCAGCTACTAAATTTGTTTGTTCCAAACAAATATAAACCTGAACAATCTCCATAAAAGATAGCTTAATTGTTCAATAAAGTTGAAAACATTGACATCACGAGCAATTTCACCTTTAGCCACAATGTTTTCAAAAGTCGTCTGGTGCTTTTGGATCAAAATGCGTCTGCGGGTAGGAAAGGGTTTAAAGGCATGACCACATTCACACATTGCTTATTTAGCCTATCAGAGGCAGAAGGCCGGCGTTGATCTCAATATCGACACAAAAAAGGAATCGTACCGGAAATCGAACACCTGACCCCATAATCGATAACTAGTAAAGAACCGACTGCACTATCTCTACTAGTCGGCTCTTAATTAAACGTTTGAAGAACGACATAATTGCACATTTTTATATAAAACAATACAAGTATTTGACGGTATTTGACCGATTACAAAACGATGCATTTATAATTTAGAAAACAAGAGAAAAAAAGAAAAGGTGTATCCCATTACCACAATTGTTCTATGTTAATTATCTCCGTGTGCTTGTTACAATTTGTTTTGGGGAAATTGTTTTTATCGTAAATTTATCATACACGTTTCTTTATGAGAACCTGAGCCTCCAGTCAAATTCAATTAAATATGTGTTAAACAAAGGCACGGTGGTAGCCTATCATAAAATCACCTTAAACAATTCACCAGATTCAATGTATTTTCTTAATCGAAAAAGTGCCATCATTCTGACAAAAACCTGCAAAGATTTATGTACTCTTGTCTGTTGTTGGAGATAATGATGGTTAATAAGTACTTTATATTTAAAGGCAATATCTCTAAAGATTTGAAAAAATGGGTTGTACGGAAAACTTAACTAAAATTCCAAATTGGAAAAGGGCTATAGTTATGTGCTCTTGTCTGTTGATTGAGGTTCTGTTGGTGTTCAAGAATGGTAAGTTTCAGAGCAATATCTGTAATGGTTTTGGTACAAAATACTTAACCAAAAAGTGGCGCAGAGGCGAGTAGAATAGCTTGCCTTTTCTTCGAAAAGTCGAGCTAAAAACCAAAACAAACCACAATACCTCGACAAACTACTTCAAATAGTCTATATGTCGTCCATAAGCTATTATAAAAATAATGAAAGTAATGTTATAGTATGAGTTAGTCGGGGAATTCCACACACAGAACCGTGTTACTATATATATACTCTTTTTATGGTTCTATACCATAATAATAAATATAATATTTTTTTTATTTAATACCATATAGAGCTATGAAACAGTTTCAAGTTTTATTAACACAAGACTATATAATTGGGCAGAGGATAACAATACAAATTGTGAAGCACACTCTGGATTCAGACGAAATTATTACACTGTTAATTATCTGTTTTCATTCCAAGCTATAATACAAAAGTACTTATCGAAACATGGAGGTCATTTTTATTGTTTAGATATAAGTTTTCGTAAAGCTTTTGACAAAATAAACCATAACGAGTTATTTTCATGTCTGAAACATTTAGGTATATACAGTTACAGTTTGAAAGGGTTAAATACTATGCATTCTGATATTTCATCCTGCATTAAAGCAGATACTGGTCTTGCAAATTTCTTAAAATGTAACATAGGTACCAGACAAGGTGATACAAGTATCACAACAATTTGTTCTTGTTTTTAATCAACGTTGTATACATGTAAGACTCTTGAAGGATGTAAACACGGTATTTACATTACTGAGAATATACCTGACACTATATATATGCTTATTGCTCGCAGATTACATTGCAAATTGTTTGGACACTGTCATACAATTGCAAAATCAACTTTATATAGTAACATATTTGTTCAGACACATGTATGGAAATTTACTTAGATAAAACAGAAATAATAGTTTTTAAAAATGGCAGTCAATTACAAGCAAATGAAAACAATTCTTTTAGATAATGAACGTGTTAAAATAACATCATGTTATAAATACATGGGTCTGCATTTTACACAAAATTTGTCTTTATTCTCATCTCAACAAAAATAGGCATCCGAAGCAAAGAAACTACTTTTTAATATACAGATATCAGATATATTTTGGTTATTTTCCTTGCAAAGATATCTTTAAATTGTTAGTTTCAATGATAAAACCAATTATGGTACGGTGATTACATTTGAGGTCATACTTATAATATGTACAAATTACTTTCTGTAAAAAGTATTTGAAGTTAAAAGTTTCAACACATACTATGGTACCTTTAAGCAAAGATATTCCCTCTTTATAGATTATTATATGTCTAGTATTAAGTATTGGTGTAGACTATTGGAAATGCCAAATAGCAGATAATTTAATGTTGAACTCTTTAGATGACGTAGGACGTAAAACCTGGGCAACTTATGGGAAAAACTTACATTTCTTATTTGGTTTTGGAAACAGGATGTTGGAAACGTGAATCAATCTATAAGGTGTTTTAAAGAACGTCTTCTACATTCATTAAGGGCAAAATTGGCATAGACGTATCAACGAATCTGGTCGATGTATTCACTATAACATTATAAGTTTCTATTGAATTCAGAAAAAGATCTACTTATAAATATCTCATTTAATCATAAGATTACTTTATCAAATAATGTTGGTCTAATCATAAGTTTAGAATTGAGACTGGTGGCCATAGTAAAATTATTCGGGAAAATAGGATATGTTTGTACTGTTTTCAAAATTTAATCATAACATTACTGAGTGTGCATATCATATGTTTTTCCAGTGTCAAAAGTTCCTCGAAATCCGACAGGATTTCCTTTTAACCTGGTATACATCTGGTACTAGCATTACTAGTTTCTACGCGTTAGTTATTACAATCTAATAACCCATTGCTAATAAGAAAACAAGAGATGTTTGTCAAACATTATGCCCCCTCTGAGCGCCATGTTGTCAGGAATATTTGGACCGTATTTTATTCGATGACCTCAAAATCAATCTACTGGTCACCCCCAGCTTCCATGTCAAGTTTGAGGGCCACGGGTGCAGGCAATGTATAGTTATCACTCGGACAAGCTTTTTTTGCGTTCAAGGTCACTGTGACCTTGACCTTTGACCCGATGAACTCAAAATCAATATTGGTCATCTACTGGTCAGGCTCAACCTCCAAGACAACTTTGAGAGGACCATAGGTCAAGGCATTGTTTAGTCATCACTCGGACAAGCTTGATCACTGTGAACTTGACTTCTTACCTGATGACCTCACACAAGGTCCTCTACTTGTCACCCCAAGACTCTGTTAAGTTTGAAGGTCATGGGTGCATGCAATGTCGAGTTATCACTCGGACAATATTTCGCGTTCAAGGTCAGTGACCTTGACCTTTGACCTTAAAATCAATAGGGGTCATCTACTGGTCACCCCAGCCTCAATGTCACGTTTGGGGGCCATACGTGCAGGCAATGTCGAGTTATCACTCGGACAGGGTTTTCGCGTTCAATGTCACTGTGACCTTGACCCGATTACCTCAAAATACTTAAAGGTCATCTACAGGTCATCCTCAGCATCCATGTCAAGTTTGAGGGTCATGGGTGCAGGCAATGTCGAGTTATCACTCGGACAAGCTTTTTGCGTTCAACTTCACAATGACATTGACCTTGACATGTTGACCTCAAAATCAATATGGGGGGTCATCTACTGGTCACCCCAGCCTCCATGTCAAGTTTGAGGGTCATGAGGGCTAGCAATGTTGAGTTATCACTCGGACAAGCTTTTTGAGTTCAAGGTCACCTTGAACTTTGACCCGATGACTTCAACACCAATAGGGGTCATCTTCTGGTCAGGCCCAACTTTGAGGACCAGAGGTCAATGCATTGTTTTGTTATCACTTGGACAAGCTTGGTCACTGTGACCTTAACCTTTCACTTGATGACCTCACAATATTGGTCATCTACTGGTCACTCCAAGCCTCCATGTTAAGAGGGTCATAGGTGCATGAAATGTCGAGTTATCACTCGGACAATATTTCGCGTTGACCTAATGACCTCAAAATTAATAGGGGTCATCTACTGGTCACCCCTAGTCTCCATGTCACGTTTGAGGGCCAAGGGTGCAGGCAATGTAGAGTTATCACTCGGACAAGCTTTTCGCGTTCACTGTGACCTTGACCTTTGATCCGATGACCCTAAAATCAATAGGGTTCATCTACTGGCCAGACCCAACCTCCATGTCAAGTTTGAGACCATAGGTCCAGGCATTGCTGAGTTACCACTTGAACAAGCTTTGGTCTACCGACGGACCGACATGTGCAAAGCAATATACCCCTCTTCTTCGAAGGTGGCATAATAAGCACAATACTTCTATATGCAGTTGAAAGACTTTTAGTTTTAGAGGCAATTTTCATAATGTAAAATTTATATTATGTTATGTATTTCCCTATCATTTTGTGTATAGAAATTACTTTTTGGTAACAGTTGATATAATGGAGGAAAAGGCGGCGTTGCGATGTTGTGGAAGAAATCACTCAACGAATCTTTTTCTCCTCTTTCTATAGATAATGATCGGGTTATAGGAATACAAGTTCAAACGGCATGTGATAAGTATACATAGTATATTTTGCCCAGCTCAAATCACAGTATAGCATACTTCCGTCAGCACATAGAACTGTTACATGATTTCGCAAGTTGGAACAGTAATTATAATAGGCGATTTTAATGCTCATTTGAATGGATCTATGTTTATTAAGCAGATAGATAGTAGAGGCAATGCTCTTTCGGAGCTGACGTCTATGTTCGATTTGATTAATATCTCTACTTCATCCCTTTGTACTGGGGCAGATACCAGCTATCTTTCTTATGATCATCGTAACAAGTCTTTTATTGATCATATTATCACTTCGGATGAATTAGTTCATTCTATTGTTTATTGTATTATACTTGACGATGTCTGTTAAATGTGTCTTCTCACCGTCCGATTGTATTTAATTTACAAAATAATTAATATTCTTATAGTATCAAAGACAATTTTAATGAGTCAGTAAGGTGGAAAAGGGTGTCCGAAATCGAACTCTTAAAATATCAAATAAGTTTAAGTCAATGCCTGAAAAACAGTGTAGATCAATTACCAGTGCATTGTTAATAACATCAGTATAGCCTCAACTGCACATCTTCCGCGCACGTCCTACAGATCGCATCTTCAGCTCTATTGGTCAGTCAGCCTGAAGCAAACCCATGCGTTTATGAGATCTAAGCGCATAGTTTGGGTTCGGGATGGCAGACCAAGAGGTGATGATTTTGATTCATACAGAGAATACAAAGATGCAAAAATCTGTTTCCGAAAGTTACACATAAATGTCTTTCTAAAGTACCTACAACAAGTCAATAATGACATTGACAATGCGGCAGGTATAGATAGGCATTAGTTATTTTAGAAATAAGTCAAATAGAAGATGAAAACATAACAGAAAACTATTTCTTAAGATATTAAATTAGGCTATTTACTCGTTCGTGATCCATTGGAAATGTGTCGTGTATGGGGTCGTCACTTTGCAACCCTTTACTCCGATACGGACAGTGATTCCTATGGCCGGTGCACTTCGAAAACGTGACGGCATGTGTTAATTGTATTAAGGAAGAGTCGTTGTTTGTACATTGGGATCACATAGCACAGGAAGAAATGTTATCTGCCTTAACTACTTTAAACAAGAGGCCCAAGAGGGCCAGTATCGCTCCACGGCCATAAGGCAAAAATCAAATCTCCAAACAGTCCTGCCCCCTAGTGGCCATATTTTTTACCAACCACCATGGCTTAAAGGAATCTTGTAGAGTGTCACCCAAGGAATGTTTCTGCAAAATTATTTGAAAATCGGCCTGACACTTTCGGAGGAGATGATATTTTAAGTTTTCACCGTAGCCATACAAGGCAAAATAGCCCCATCCAATGGCGGCCATATTTTTCAACCAATCAACATGGCTTGAAGGAATCTGATAGAGGGTCACCCAAAGTACCTTTCTACAAAATTATTTGAAAATCTGCTCAACACTTTCGGAGAAGAAGATTTTTTAAATTTTCACTATGGTCATATAGAGCAAAATAGCCCCGCCCTTTGGCGGCCATATTTTTCGACCAATCAACATTTCTTGAAGGAATCTAATAAAGGGTCACCCAAGGAACATTTCTACAAAATTATTTGAAAATCAGCCTGACACTTTCGGAGAAGAAGATTTTTTAAGTTCTCTCTTTAGCCGTATAAGGCAAAATAGCCCCGCCCTCTGGCGGCCATGTTTTTTTAATACCAATCAACATGGCTTGAAGGAATCTGATAGAGGGTCACCCAAGGAACATTTCTACAAAATTATTTGAAAATCTGCTCAACACTTTCAGAGGAGAAGATTTTTTTAGTTTTCACTATGGTCATATAAGGCAAAATAGCCCCGCCCTCTGGCGACCATGTTTTTTTACCAATCAACATGGCTTGAAGGAATTTGATAGAGGGTCACCCAAGGAACATTTCTACAAAATTATTTGAAAATCTGCTCAACACTTTCAGAGCAGAAGATTTTTTAAGTTTTCACTATGGTCATATAAGGCAAAATAGCCCCGCCCTCCGGCGACCATGTTTTTCGACCAATCAACATTTCTTGAAGGAATCTAATAAAGGGTCACCCAAGGAACATTTCTACAAAATTATGGATGGATCAAAAACATTGAAGGAATTTAAGAGAGGACATTGAGAGGATGCTTCCTATGAAGTTTCAACGAAATTGGCCAAGTGGTTAGTGAGAAGAAGTCGTTTAAAGGAAAAAGTTAACGCACGCACGCCGGACAATTCGCCATGACATAAGCTCGTCTGGCTTTCAGCCAGTGGAGCTAAAAATGGTAACATGTGTGGACTAGACCGGGTTTGCAATGAACACCTCATTCGCGAATTGACCCTTCTTGCTCTATCGAGCAAAGACTTACCAGAAATGATATTGATTTGTAATAAATATTCTTGTTTATGGAGATTTCAATACAATCCAAATAAATGCACTTCGTTTGTGAGTAATAGCCTCATACAAGAAACAGAGGATGTTATTCATTTAGGCATTTTATGTAATAAGTATTTCTCATCATCTGTAATTGTTTAAAATGTAGTTAGGAAATTAAGGGGGACTTTCTATGGGTTAATTACGGAAGGTTTGCACAGAAATGATCTTAGTCCAATTACTAGTTTCAAAATATACAAATCTATTGTTTTGCCAAGAGCTCTCTTTGGCTGTGAAATGTTACAGTCGCTTTCTGACCGAGACAACTTGAATGTGGACAGGTCACGCGGATTATGCTTAAACACAGATTCAGGGATTGAAAAGTAGATCGAGAACAGATATTGTCCTCGGCCTATTAGGCGTTCTTCCACTGCAGACTGCAATTGATAAGAGGAAATTGACCTTCCTTGGTCAATTGTGTCAATTAGAGAGGGACTGTCAACAAAAAGGTATTTTTTTCTTCTGCATTTATGTTCATGCAATGATGGTCTTAGTAGTACTGGTTATATCTCTGATATTGTCTCTAATTAGCGTAAACATGATTTGTGCATGTCGTGCAAGACTTTTCGACATTTGGCGGGTTTCCAATTACAAATGTGTGGTAAAGGATGGCTAACATCACATTAACCAATCAGTGTATTAATTCATGGAACGAGAGAACTTCTTCGCACGAATTCGTACTATATAGACACATTCAGGAGCAGTTCTCCTATATGGTATTTTGCAAAACATAATCCTGGTATGATGTATGCTTGTTTTTCTGTGGCGCAGTTAATTGCGTACTCGTCTACTTTTGATACGCGTTGAGATAGGCACGATATAGATTTAAGTGTTACTGAGCATATTTTACTACACCGTAATCGTCCACAATCTTGTAGATCCGCATTTGAGCGTAGAATGCGTCAACCAAGTTTTTGATCGGTTAAAATCCTTGAGTAAGACTGACTTTATTAGAGCTCTATTTGGAGTGAATGATTATTTGAGCAGGTTCTTCGTGTTTAACGTTGCTGCGCTTCCAATGTGTCGCAAGTTGTTGCACGCTTTTTGCTAGCGACGACGATAACTTAATGTAATTTATGTATGTGGATTGGTATAAATTTAACCCTTGCTCCCATGTAGACGAATTTCCTTATTATGATGACATTCGGACGCATTGTCTAAGCGTTGGAGATTATTTATGTTGGATAATTTTCCTTATGATCTCTAATTTTATCAACGCTAAAGGTATTAAATCATGAGTGCTTAAAATCTTGCCCCAATAGTTCAAGAGTTCTGCAATAGTTTCATTGCATTGGGGATAGGGTTACATGTTTTCTATGTTCTTCACGTTCATGTATATATTGTTTGTCTATGTTTGTTTGTTTGTTTACCATGTTCATGTATATATTGTTTTTCATGTTCATGTTTATATTGTGTGTCTATGTTTGTACATGGCTGTGAATTTGTACACATTATGGAGGCGTACATACGTCTGAATGCATGTGTGCATATTCACATTCACAGGTAAAATAATTGAAGTATGGGTCTTACATAGGGGAATGTCTCTCTTGAACTATTCCTTGTTCGTTTCAATGAAGAGTTCTGTCGGGAGATAAGTCTGCTTATTTCATCACCGCTACTCGGTGACGCAGCCTCCCTCACAACAGGGTGGGTGTGGTGACATCTGCATGTATATATTTATTTATTTTTCTATCAGTCTTAATTGTATCTCCATTCTGTTCTTATGAATTTCATTTATATTGTATTCTTATAATCTTCAATATTGGAAGAAATAAAGATGATATAGTACAACCAATTTTACAAGCAACTGCCTGCCAATTCCACATAACTATAACATTGTATAGATATTTATTATATAATTTTTATATTGTTTAATTTGTTCATTTATTATTTCATCATATCCTGCTGCTTTGTTTTTATTATTTGCAGGTTCGTCGTTATTTACATTTTCATTTAATTGCCATTTATGATATTCCAATATTGTTTCTGATCAGCAGTATTTTATTTAAATTAAAGTTGATATGTTCTTAACGCCATGTAATTACAGTATTTGTAAAAATATGTCGTTTTATATTCTTTTGTTTTATGATATAGATCACTCATGTCAAGCCCCGTTAGCTCAGTCGGTAGCGACTAGAGCTGTCAATCCAGGGGTTGGGAGTTAGAACCCCAGCTCGGCCAACATTCTTTCCGACGTTTGACAAAAGTCACCGTGACAAGCGTTATTCATTTTCCACCAATGGGCTAACAGTCTATGTGGAAAAGCAGCCAATTGCTTGGAAAGAGGGATGTTGTGTGGAGTACTGGTGTGAGAAAACCAGGAAACACATGAGTATGTGAACTAGTCGCCGTGATATGACTGAACACATTTTGAAAGTTGAAAACGACGTTAAACCCCAATCAATCAATATATCTCTCATATTATGGCATGTTCAATTAAACCAGAATAAGCAAGCGTGCAGTTTTTAACTACTTTACCACTAGTCATGGTGCAGAATGATGTTTTAGATCAATTACTAAATCAAATCGAAATGTCTGGTGTATGTCCTGTACTGTATTCTATTATATGGTCAAGATTTGTTCAGTTTTTTAATGATGTCAATATGTTCAATGAATAAGTCAGCTGTTTTGCTATCCCCCAAGCTTTTGTTTTAATATCACTTTCGCTTTTATTTTCAGACACGTGATTTTTTAAAATTTATTAGTGAACATCTGAATATAAGTTACATAATTCGTCGACTTTAAAATGTACAACATTTTCAAAAACAAAAGTAGAACATAAAAAATAATCTGCCGTGCTACAATGTTTACATGTTATCATTGGGGTACAAACATCTCCCTTCATTCTACCGTTACACAGGACATGTAATTGTTACGACATGACTTTAAAAGTGTGTGTTATTCGAAAAATATCTGAATATTTCTTTTTTAATTTCAAATATGGATCGACATGAGCAAACCTAAAACTAACTAGCGGAACATAAACAATTCTACATTTTAAATATTCATTTTTGTTACTATTATGATTACATTCAGTGTTTGTGATCAACATGCTACAGTTTCTTTAACAAATAAGACTATTCCGGCTGATATATTTGTTTACTATTTTTCTATTATATAAATGTACTATATAGCCTGGAACACACCGGTTTCATCGGTTTCCGTTTCTTGTAAACTAATTACATCAAACTTACCTAAATATGACAAAAAGTCGGGACACTTAAGGTAAGATACAATACCACAAACATTCAAGGACAATATTTTTGAATCACTGTTCGCAGACGAATTTTTATCATTTTTTTTTTCAGCTAGCTGCCTTTTCTGTTCTATATACTTTTTATTTCATATTTCAAAAACGGGAGCAGTTTAAATTGAGCTAATCCTTGTTATTTATTAGAAGCAACTGTTATGAATTACTCTCTACACATTCGTACCCAAGAAATTCGATCATCATGTTAAGTCATTAAATATCGATAATCCTATCTGCCCACGGAAGCAATATATTCGTTAATCCCCATAAGGTTCCGTGATTTACCGATAATTGTTCACACGCTGTGAAGAGAATCGTAAAACAATAGTCGTGTTGGACAACGAACCAGTACACTAGGTTTAATCTTTATTTGGTTAGAATAATTAGTCGCCGGGCAGAAGCCCGCGACTTCTATTTTTAATAGGTTTTCGGAAATCACATGGGAGGGGGG
Source organism: Serripes groenlandicus (assembly GCA_031761405.1). NCBI lineage: Eukaryota > Metazoa > Mollusca > Bivalvia > Cardiida > Cardiidae > Serripes > Serripes groenlandicus. Next base: position 20,584 of record JASEVX010000495.1, on the reverse strand, counting down.
ATTATTATTAGAAAGAAACACATTTAGATGTCTTGAACATATTACAATTGTGTTTGTTTAAAAACACTAAGTAATGACACATCTAAAATGAAATAAATATTCCGATGTTTTAGGTATTTTCAGTTTCTTTATTTTGACTCGCATTTATATTTTGTTGTTTTATTTACGAAGACAAAACAGTCCCTATTAGTTAGACTGGTATACTTTATTGTTACACTATATACTACATGTACTCAAAAGGCGATAACTACAAACCTTTACGTCGCAGTCTAATTTATTTACATACGCGCACCTGCTTGAAGCGTGACTCGCGAATACCAACTGCGTTGATCAATTTCCTTTGCAGAGAGCCGTCTCTTTACACTCACTTACAAATAGTAAATCGTAGGTGATTTAAAATGTTTATTTGGTTCGAAACAAATGAAGAAAAGAACAAACCGAGATAAAAACTAGTTTTAATAGAAAAAATACTTTGAACGAACACTCTCTGCCTATAAAGAGAGTTTCAAGAACGACATCTCTGCGAATAAGAAAGAATCGGGTCTTTCGTACAAAATTATTTCGTCCTTGACAATTTTAAATGTGTCATTTAATTCCCTAAAGGCATATTGCTTCCGATCTGCATACTGTTATGGATCATTGACACAAGGGCGCTCATCATAATATAATTTTAAAACATGAGTAGTTTTGTTATTTTCATTATAAAAAAGGAAGGAAAGAATTAAAATAAATTAACATGTTGTAGGGCTCAGTTTATGTTCGAAATTAAGTTTAAATTATACAACAATTTCAATGAGATTTAACTGTTTAGTTGATATTATATTTCGAATGTGGTCTAATTTATAAATATTGGACTACATTTCAACATTTGTTAAAGTATGATATAATTAGGATGCCAAGCTAATATCATTTTGAGAAAAAGAGAAAACACAGCGATTTAACCCTTAACTCATTGTTTTAAAAGTATATTGCTGCAAAGGTGTCCACTGTTGACTTTAATAAAGGAAAGGTAAAATGATGTGCTATTGCATGCAAATCCTAAATTGTCTGTTTTGTGGTTTTATTGAAAAATAATAAAATTCAAATATTCTGACAAACATCTTGAAAAGTGTATGTGGAATTCACAAATCTTATAATTATTCCTTAATGAAAGCACTGTATACATACTAAGACTAATGATTGGCAAGATTTCTCATTTCCATTACTGTTTATGATCAGTAATTAGTTGGTCGTGTGTCTAGTCAACCTACTTTGGAATGGAATGAAAGGCTTCAATTATCATTCACTTCGTTGACAAAACAATGCAAGTTATGATACATTTTCACTTGACCCCACCCCTGATGTTCCAATATGCCCCTCAGTTGGTAACTGTTTATTCAACTACTATAATGTTAGTGTTATGCATAACTGCACTATGGATATCCGGCGACATTGATGCATTGCATCCACTTTCTCTTGCTTACTCATGATCCCTGGGCAAACAAACCAGTAATAAGCTCCACCATGACGTAATTTAGTTACATAAGCTCCACATAAACTTGAATTTCACATATAAAACACACAAATATATTATACAAACATTTATAGATGAAAAGGTATCATGTATAGAATCGTATGAATTCAACTGAACTAATACATTATATAATATCACTATATATATATATATATTCATATTCAAGAGAGAAAAACAGCAAATAATCTAGTAATATGCATATCCATTATAAAAAAAAAGCGATCTTACGAACACTGATGAATAGAAAACAATGGCTATTCACATAATCATTTATTTTAATTTAAAGCATTGTCCTAAAATGATATCAGTATATATGAAAACCACACTTTAAATCAGTTGTGTACAACAAAATAACTAAATAAGCACCAAACGTTAACCAGTAACCTGATGTGCGCGAGTTGGATCGTGTTGCGAACAAGTTAGACCAGACCTCACTATAACCTTTCTGTACGTGACTAAATTGATACCTTAACATTTAATGAATAAGACAAATACGAAATGAGACAAACTAATTCTAAACATAGTAGGAAACCTGCTTAGTTTAACTTTGGAGTAAAAATAAACCCTTCATAATGGTTATATCATATTCTCTATTAAAAGATAATTAAATACAAAGTGACCGGATCCAAAGCAACATTGTTTTGCCCTGATAGCCGGACAAAAAGCAACATGTCTATTACAAGTGTACATTTTTTTGTTCTAGGATTGTACACGTGGGCAACAAGAAATAGACCAAATTCAATAAACTTAATAATATTTTGTCTTATTATATGTGCATATACTTTGCATGATACTCAAATTAAATTAAATTTTCAATTAATTTATTATTTGACTTGAACAATTGAGCCGTACCGCTAGAAAACCAATATTGTGGTCTCTGCGTAAAGTATCGACACAGATCATCCTGAGCATTTTAACACGGACAGACACTTTTCGCTTTTTCTTGATTTTCTGTTTCAAGAATCATTACTCTTTACCTAAATTACGCAGCCATAATGTTGGTTTTCTCGAGGACGGCTCAATTAATGTTTCTCGTCATTTCAAATGTACATGAGTTATTATAATTTATTATTTGACTAGAACAATTGAGTCGTACCGCTAGAAAACCAATATTGTGGTCTCTGCGTAAAGTATCGACACGGATCATCCTGAGCATTTTAACACGGACAGACACTTTTCGCTTTTTCTTGATTTTCTGTTTCAAGAATCATTACTCTTTACCTAAATTACGCAGCCATAATGTTGGTTTTCTCGAGGACGGCTCAATTAATGTTTCTCGTCATTTCAAATGTACACGAGTTATTATATAAGTACATATTTTGCATGATACTCAAATTAAATTAAATTTTCAATTAATTTATTATTTGACTTGAACAATTGAGCCGTACCGCTAGAAAACCAATATTGTGGTCTCTGCGTTAAGGATCGACACGGATCATCCTGAGCATTTTAACACGGACAGACACTTTTCGCTTTTTCTGTTTCTGGAATCATTACTCTTTACCTAAATTACGCAGCCATAATGTTGGTTTTCTTGCGGACGGCTCAATTAATGTTTCTCGTCATTTCAAATGTACATGAGTTATTATATAAGTACATATTTTGCATGATACTCAAATCAAATTAAATTTTCAATTAATTTATTATTTGACTTGAAATTAAGTAATGTTCCTCGTCATTTCAAATGTACAATTTATTTTATAAAATGATAATAATGATAAAAAGAAAAAACCTAGCCTACACGAAAGACAGAAACAGCAAAAAAAGAAAACAGAAAAAACAAACACATATACTATTCGAAAGAATCTTATCAGGGATGTTTAATCACCAAATAACTTTCTGTCACTAAATCTTTTGAACGTTATTTTTAAAGTTACAAAGACTTCATACAAAATCTAACTAAGTTGTTCAACATTGAGAGTTGTGTATAAGAAATTCGGATTAAGACCCCTGGGGATACGAATTTATTGTATGAGGGTCTTAAAACTTCGGATCGAATCGGGGGAATTTCCGAACTATCACAAATGCATTTAAAACCATGAAGTTACAAATATATCATCAAAAAAGACATTTTGATGAAATGAAAATTACATTGTGGATGAAGAAGGGCCGAATCCGAGACCGTTTGCATCTAAGAAATATCTATAATAATATTTGATATAGATCGATTATAAGTGAAGCGGTAATTTTATTTTGTTCTTTGTCTTTATGATATTGACAACGTTTATTCAACCTAAAAAATACTATTTAAATTATCTTTTTCTCGAAAAATAAAATATACATATTACAGATAGATCATTATATTTTGTGGAGCCGTTTGCACCTGAGCGATAACTTAATTAATAAAAGTATTATAATCGTTAAAGTTACAACTAGTCTTTATTTCTATATGGTAAATTATCCCCGATAGCAAGTGCCGGTGAAATAATTCTTCCACATGTTACATCACATTTATATACTTCACGGTTTGCAAATCTGTTTTTTCCCAAAATTATAGTATGTTAGGTTCGGTCTCATTGGATAAACGAGGAAAAAAATATAATGTTCTAACTAAAAGTCAAACATTATAACTTACCATATTCTCGAAGTTCACCAATTCAATCCTCTATCCTTTTTGCGCACCGCTCTTTTCCCCCAATATAATATGTTAGACACGTCAGAACTCTATTAAAGTCAAACGCGTATTGCCGGGCCCAAACGACTATGCAGTCTTGACAAACAACAATCACGTGATATTGCGCATAGATACCGTACACTACTTAGTGACGATAGGCGGTCATAACCTTATATCGTAAGTTATTACCTTATAAGGTACTGATAAAATGTACAACTATCCAGTGCTATTATTAGAAGTAACCCGATATGGTATATTAGGATCGTCTGCTCTGAAAACGTCTCTTCAAGTTGGAATACATCCTTTACCACAAACTTTTTCATTAGATTTTTCTGATGTTTTCAACAATAGTTCAGTCACATACAGTTAAGACCAGCATGGAAGTGACACTCTGATTGGATCGTAATTGGAGCATTGAATGGTTGCAACAAATGTATCCATATTTTATTGACGAAATTTATCTATCGATTATAAAATGTTAACATCAATATATGTTCATTTTGAAGAAATGAGTAAATAACAAGTGCATTCAATAGAGCAATCGCGTGAGAAGTACGGCGCTCGTTGAAACCACTGAAAACGATCAAAATGACAATTTCTGAAAAGCGAGCATGATACGGGATACGATACCAAGAATTTCAACAAACAAAAGATTTGATGAATGAATTAAAATAATGTTTTCAACATTCATCTTCTACAGAGTGGTCAGAAAGCCCCTGTTTGTGGGAAAGGGTAAAGAGATGTGTTTATTACATACTTGTCAAAGCATTATTGAGAAACTCAATGTTTTAAAACAGTGAAATTATCTAGTGATACTTTTCACTATATATATTTTTCTTTACATAGTCTCCCACACTGCATTGAAAATGTGAAATATCTCCATATATGACAGTTTAATTATTAAACAAGAGGGCCATAATGGCCCTGGATCGCTCACCTTAATTATACAATGTACTGCAATGCAAAACACATCAAGACAATTATTCTGAATGCAACCTCCACAGTGTTAACAATATTTTCCTTCATTTGGCCTAGTGATCTGTATTTTTTTACCTGATATGAGCCATATTCCAACAAGGACTAAATATCATCAAGACAACATTCTGACAAAGTTTCAACTTGCTCAAAGTAAAAATGCAGCCTCCGGAATGTGAACAATATTTATATTGAACCTAGATATAATTCAGACAAACATTCTGACCAAATTCCAAGCTGCTGAAACAAAACATGTGGCATCCAAAGTATTCACAAGATTTTTCTTCAATTTGATCTAGTGACCTAGTTTTTGACCCAGCATGACCCATATTCTAACTTGGCCTACATATCATCAAGAAAAACATTCTGATAAAGTTTCATCATGCTGAAATTAAAAATGCAGTATCCAGAGTGTTAACAAGATTACCCTTCAATTTGGCCTAGTGACCTAGTTTTTAACCCGGCATGACCCATATCCGAACTTGGCCTAGATATCATTCAGACAAACATTCTGACTAAATTTCAAGCTGCTGAAGCAAAAATAAGGCATCCAAAGTGTTAACAAGATTTTACTTCAATTTGACCTAGTGACCAAGTTTTTGACCCCGCATGACCCATATTCTAACTTGGCCTACATATCATTCAGCTCAACATTCTACCAAATTTCAAGCCGCTGAAGCAAAACATGCGGCTCCTACAAAGTTAACAAGATTTTTCCCTCAATTTGGTCTAGTGACCTAGTTTCTGATCCAATATGACCCATATTTAAACTTGACATAGATATCTTTAAGACAAACATTCTGACTAAATTTCAAGCTGCTGAAGCAAAAAATGCGGCATCCAAAGTGTTAACAAGATTTTACTTCAATTTGACCAAGTTTGAACATGAGTCACGTCGGGTCAAAAAGTAGGTCACTAGGTCAAATTGAAGGAAAATCTTGTTAACACTCCAGAGGCCGCAATTTTTGCTTCAGCAGTTTGAAATTGTGTCAGACTGTTTGTCTTAAAGATATCTAGGTCAAGTTTAAATATGGGTCATATTGGATCAGAAACTAGGTCACTAGGCCAAATTGAGGGAAAATCTTGTTAACTCTGTAGGAGCCGCATGTTTTGCTTACAGACTTCACACACAAACCGATATAACGCCGCAAAGACGACTCCATATATCATGGAGACCGGGCGGTCTTGTATTTATATGCCAAGTCCCGGTAGCTCAGTCGGTTGCGATGCGGGCTCCAATACAGTGGTTGTGAGTTCGAACCCCAGCTCGGCCAACATTCTTTCCGTCGTTTGACAAAAGTCACTGTGACAAGCGTCATCCTCCAATGGACTTAAAGTCGTAGGTGTTACCATAGTGCGGCCCCTCTATCAATGGGCGTATTAAAATGGTCGGAAAGGTACAAACAGTGGGATGAACACGCATGCTAGAAGTATAGTCAGTGTGCACTTTACACCTGTGCATCTGCTGAATACAAGCTATCAACACGTTAAGTTTGAAATTAATACATTTGAAAATAATCGAGAAATTTGCTGAACAAGAAATCATGAAACAAAGAGATAACTCTAAAAACAGGCATATTGAAATGATTACAATTTTCTAACAACTTCAACAAAAGCCGTGCTATCGTTACTGTTCGTGTGTATTACACTTAATTGAGCTTGAAGGCACGCAGTCAACATGTATATGAGCCGTTCCAAGAGAAAACCAACACTATGGACTCTGCATAATTTATCAACATATATATGTTCTCTATTAAATGAGTTAGAACATTTCAATATAGTTTCTTTGAACACTAATGAACATAGACAAGAGGGCCATGATGGCCCTTGAATCGCTCACCTGAATTTTTTTTTTCACTTTAGCTATATAAGCCTCGCCCCCTGGCAGCCATAGTTTCCGACCAATCAACTTGGCTTGAAGGAATCTGATAGAGGGTCACCCTAGGAACATGGAAACCAGAATTTGGCATGGATTTTGCAAAAGATTTTTTAAGTTTTCACTATAGCCATATAATGCAAAATAGCCCTGCCTACTGGCGGCCATGTTTTTTGACCAATCAACATGACTTGAAGGAATCTGAAAGTGGGTCATCCAAGGAACATTTCTACAAAATTATTTGAAAATCGGGCCGACACTTTTGGAGATTAAGATTTTTTAAGTTTGCACTACAGACATATAATGCAAAATAGCCCTGCCTACTGGCGGCCGTGTTTTTGGACCAATCAACATGGCTTGAAGGAATCTGGTAGAGGGTCATCCAAGGAACATTTCTACAAAATTATTTGAAAATCTGCATGGATCCCTAAAATTTGAAGGAATTCTGGTGAGGTCATTCAAAGGAAGCTTTCTGTGAAGTTTCATTCCAATTGACCCACTGGTTACTGAGGAGAAGATGTTGAAGATTTTTTAAGTTTTCACTTTGGCCATATAAGGCAAAATAGCCCCCGCCCCCTGGCGGCCATGTTTTTCGACCAATCAATATTGCTTGAAGGAATCTGATAGAGGGTCACCCAAGGAACATTTCTACAAAATTATTTGAAAATCGGCCTGACACTTATGGAGGAGAAGATTTTTTAAGTTTTCATTATAGCCATAAAAGGCAAAATAGCCCCGCCCCCTGGCGGCCATGTTTTTTGACCAATCAACATGGCTTGAAGGAATCTGATAGAGGATCACCCAAGGAACATTTCTACAAAATTATTTGAAAATCGGCCTGACACTTTTGGAGGAGAAGATTTTTTAAGTTTGCACTATAGCCATATAAGGCAAAATAGCCCCGCCCCCCTGGCGGCCATGTTTTTCGACCAATCAACATGGCTTGAAGGAATCTGATAGAGGGTCACCCAAGGAACATTTCTACAAAATTATTTGAAAATCGGCTTTACACTTTCGGAGGGGAAGATTTTTTAAGTTTTCACTATAGCCATATAAGGCAAAATAGCCCCGCCCCCCCCCCCTGGCGGCCATGTTTTTCGACCAATCAACACGGCTTGAAGGAATCTGATAGAGGGTCATCCAAGGAACATTTCTACAAAATTATTTGAAAATCTGCCAACCAATTTGGGAGAAGAAGAATTTGTAAGTTGTTTCGGTTTCGTTGCCATGGAAACCAGAATTTTGCATGGATCCCAAACTTTTGAAAGAATTCTGGTGAGGTCATTGAGAGGATGCTTTCTGTGAAGTTTCATCCAAATTGACCCACTGGTTACTGAGGAGAAGAAGTTGACGGACGACGCACGACGGACGCCGAACAAAAGGCGATCACAATAACTCACCTTGAGCAAAGCTCAGGTGAGCTAAAAAGCACTTTCTTGAGAATACCATACGAACAAAGATGTTCTTGACATTTCTATGTTGTTTATTTGTACACAAAATGCATAGAAATATAGAAACATAGAAACACATGTTCTTGGACACACCATACAAACAAAGATGTCCGTGACATTTCTATATAGGTTTTTTTCTAGCATACAAACATACAAAAACATTGAAAATTGAATGAAATCTTGAATGTTCCCTACTTGCTGCTCTTTAATTTCAAAATTATACGAGGCGTGTTTCACATAGAAATAATTACAGATGCATTCTATTGGCTTGTATTTGTCTTTTTCAGATGAACAAATTATGACAGCGCACCGAGTTAACTTTAGCATACCATATTTGATACCGCCAGTTTTTATAACTAAAATTGACAAGACCCATGTCGTTTTTAAAGCAAACCTTCTGTCTAGTCTGGATTACTTGACCCTACCACTTTGTGACGGCACTTTTTGTATATATAGTACGCGGAGAACCAGACTAAACTTTTCAGTGTCCATAAATACAGTGAAGGTTTCGTAGCCGGTGCAATTTTCGCTGCCATGTAAGTCTGTTTGTAACGCAAAGTGCAGATATAGAGATTGGACCTGGTTTGTTTAGATTTCCCATTCAGATTTATTCTGATTTTCAAAAGACATGCCAGGATAATTAAGAAAAAAAAAAAGAATGTTGTGTTGAGTACTGGTGTGAGAATTCTAGGAAACACATGAGTTGGTGAACTGGCAGCCGCGATATGACTGACCCCAATCAATCAACACATCTAGTGATAGATCAATTTGTATTTGTAAATCTACACTGTTCGCCAGGTATTACGGAAAGATCAGCAAAGTGGGTCATAGAACAAATGTGTGTGATAAGATATTATACTTCACTTGTCACAAATGCCCTAATATATGTTGATTGTCCTGGTGCAAACCTCATGACTACTTTGAATCAAAGGGGCCTGGCACAATAATAAAAATAATGAATATATATATAATTCTCACACCAGTACTCAACACAACATTCTTTCAAAGCAACTGGCTGCTTTTCCATTTAGACGGTAAGCTCATTGGTGGAAGACGAATTACGCCGGCATATCACAGTGACTTTTGTCGGAAAGAATTTTAGCTGAGCTCGGGATCGAACTCACCAACCCTGTATTTACAGCCCGCGTCGCTACCAACTGAGATACCGGGGCTCGGCCACTGGATGTGTAAATCTCTGAATATTGGTTGGTCTGTTAAAAGGCAGTTAACACGTGGTTTAACCTTTTCCCACATTCAGACGTATTTTGACTTAAATGCAACAGTAATTAACAGGGTGGCAAAAGGAGAAATCCCTCATAATGAACATATTTTTCATGTTGTCACCATGTTTTCATTTCTATTCAATGATTATACTTTATTTCATAGAGATTTCTATATTCCTCTCAACGATGGTTTCAAATTCTTCAGTGTTAATGTCCCTTTTAGCAGGCCTATGAGTAGTAGTGAGGAATATCAATGTTGAAGTAACTATAATCTGTATCTGTTTTATTGTCGCTACATCGCGTTGAACATGTATATTTACACAATGATGAGAAATTAACTTTTGGACTACATTGACCGCCAATTACAACTGATTATAAAATGATAAGCTGTAAAAATTGAATCGCGATACATTAACTTGATTAAAATAATGTGTCATTTCTTTTGAAACAATGGTACATTCCAAGTTCAACTACCGCTCAGCCTATAGCAAAATGTACAGAGATATAGTTTAACAACATCGGTATTGAGTTCTTATATCACATAGAGCTCAATTCATGTAGAGAAATCGAAAAATGTAATCTCACTGTGCCAAGTTTTAGGTTTAAGATTAGTATTTTGGGTGAAACTTAAGCTGGCCAAGTGGGACATTATATCAGCAAGTGTGGGGGAGCCAGGGCAATATTAGTTTTTTATATTTCCAGCTCTCAGACATATTAACTTTTAGATTGTGCCAATGTTAAGGCTTTAGCTCCAGATTAAGAGAAGTCAAGTAAAACCGTGCCCTGACGTGTCAATGTTTGTAACAGCAAATATCTTAGGCGCGTCATACAACAAAGCTTTGGAACAGATAGACGTAGACGCGTTTTTATCTTCAATGTTCGAAAATCACAATTTGATAACTTATCAGTGCAAAATAAACAGTTATGCAAGCGACGATGTACACGTATCTGGTTGAGAAAATCCGACACTCCGATAATTATGTACTTTAGAACTATATATTTTGTTATCCTGACACCAGCGAGTCAGTCGTAAAGTTAATCCCATAATCCTGAGCACCAAGCCAAGGATGGAAAGCCATAACTACCATTTTTAAATTCTTTGGTATGATCCGGTCGGGGATTTAACCCTCAACCTCCCGCACCGTGGCGGTAACCATGTATTGCAATCTAGGAATGTTTGACCATTTATGTTAGTTAAACATCAGTCTCACTAGGAATACTACCAACTGACAATCTTCATCTTGTCTTGTACAGCTTGACAGTGCAATGATTACCATCCGTTCGTTTGACGATTTTAATCGGCTGGTGCTCTCCAATGATGAAAGGTCAACACTTCGCGACCAGTCGAGAAATGTATCTATTATCTTATTTCCGCAGCCTGGATTTCAAATCTTCTTCATCTGAGCGTCGCGTGATCCGAAATCGATCGCCGACTGAATGATAACCAATGACAATCAACCACAACTAGTGGTGCGGGAGGAGTCGCGGGTTACTTCTTAGTGCAGATCAGACCAAAGACTTTAAACTGGAAGTAATGGTTCACCTTACTTGGCGCTAATCATTGTGGGGTTATCATTATGAATGACTTGCTAGTGTCAGTATAAAAGGACCAGTATAACTTGTAACTTAATTAACCAGGACACTCCGTAATATCAAAATGTTGAAAGTGGCGTAAAAAAACATATACAAAAATAAATGAATATGTTTCAGATTCTAAAAATCGATCATTGCTGACTGACGGACAGCTCTTGTTTTTTGTAGAAGTAATGTGTTTGCGAGCAGAACAAAGTCTTAATTACTCGGCCTTCGTTCGTTCCTTTTTTTAACTGTATTCGTTAGTTTATCACGCTGTTTACGTAATAACTTTGGATTTGGCTTATAGAGTTATCATAAAGATAATAGAGGATAGTCAATTGTATGGGAAAGCAAACATAGTTCACGATAATGGGATGTTATCAGGTTTATCAACGAGTCCGAAGATCAAGTTTAATGACATTTTGATAACGTACTACTCAGGTGACTTATACATGTCTGATGTCCCCGAACAAGATATGCGGGAAGTTATTTCTGCCATGTTTAACGTCATACAGTGGATCGAATCATCTATATTCCCACATAGAACACAAATATGTAGACGACTGAATACATGGAGGCAAAACTATGAAAACTCTTTTGAAAATATTTGAATAGAGTTGAAAACATTGTGGCAAAAGGAGAAATTGCTTATTATAAGCAGTGTCTCCTTTTGCCACAATGTTTCAAAAGACAGCAAGCGTCTATATGTGGGAAAGGGTTAAAGTTGTCTGCTGCAGAGGTGTCTGATATCGGAAAGGGCTTAAGTTGTCTGCTGCAGATTTGTTGTATGAAGGAAAGATGAATACCATTGGGCAGCCTGATAAGGGTCTTCAATGCTCTTCTTACAATGGTACAAATATCTTAGAAGCCTTTTGAGACTGATAATGACCCAAATGCACCTACACAAGCATTCAATTAGATCACTATTGCAACTTATATCGAAACCTTTTGGGGGTTGGCTTTAGTGTGAAATGGCTTATTTTGTCAGGTGTGTTTCCCGCAGAATTTCAGCGAGATCTGGAGGCATTATGTATTCTGTATCCAGGATCTTTTGTATCTCTTGTTCTACTGCATCCGGAATTTCTTCTATGGAATCTGTGAGGGAAGAAAGAATGTTTGTTACCTTTATCCAACATACAGACACATCGGCAGAAGACGACAGTTGAAAACATTATGGGAAAAAGAGAGACTGCTCATTATTAGCATTGTTTTCCTTTTTTGTAATGTTTTCAGCTTTTTTTTCAATAATTTCATGTTCATTTGCTAGAGCTTTTCCATACTTTTGTTTAGATGTTTTCAAAATCATTTGTTGCAGAATTGATGTCGAGGGAAAGGATTAAAACCCTTGAGAAATAAAGACTGCATTCTTTTTTAAAAGTTTTAAAATAAACCCTTTGCCTCATACGGGCATTTTGTGATGACTCTGCACCAACCGACTAATGAAAACATTGTGACAAAAGGAACAATCGGTCATGAGCAATTTCTTCTTTTGGCACAATGTTTTCAAGTCTATTCTATCATGATACTTTCATAGATAGATATTTTCCACAAATTTGCCAAGATGATTTCAAATGTGTTTGCTGCAGATTTGTTGCTTGTTAAAGAGTTAAAAAGAGTTCAAGCACTGTTGAAAAGGGGGCAAATGTCTTATCATGTTTTCAATTCTTCTGTTTTTAAGGTATCACATATACTCCATCATGTAATGATAGGCATCGAATAAAGTTGAAAACATTGTGTCAAAAGGAGAAAATACTCATTATGATCAATTTCTCTTTTTAACACACATGTTCATAAGAGGTCTGCTGCAGATGTGTCAGAATGTGTCTGTAAGTGGGAAAGGGTTAAAGGGGATGATACTCACATTATCAACTCAGGTAAATCTTTAACCCTTCCCTCATAAAGACGCTTTCTGACGCCTCTGCAGCAGACAGCTTTTTGAAAACATAGTGACAAAAGAAGAAATTGCTCAAAACAAGCGATTTCTCCTTTTGCCACAATGTTTTCCACTTATAGGTCAAATTACGCTCAATACATCCGCTAATTTGCTGATCTTCACCACTATAGTCCCTAAAAATACATTTGTTTGCGTAGAAATGAGTGTATACCATCACCAGAATGTATTGAATATATGACATTGAGTTTAAATGCATTGTGAATCACTGGAAATGATTGATTTGATCACTTTTAGTATTTTGACCTTGTTTGAAAGTGAAAGTAGAAAATGCTAAACACCGGTTTTGTCCGGGCCTGATTTGGTCCAAAATGACGGTAACCATTTTCGCGAGTTCTTTCTTGCATAAGGCATGACCCCACATTTTCTTTGGATTGTTTTAAAGCTAGGAGGTAACTCTTTTCAATGATATATGGTGTTCTACATGTGAAACGTCTAGAAATTGACAATTGAGGACTGACACTGCTCGATTTACATGGAAACAATGAGAGAATTTGTTTGGTGACCTTTAGTTACAGGTTATCCATTCAATTATAGAGATTTTCCATTTGTTGACAAAACATGTTCAGAGTCGTCTGCTACAGCATTGCTGAATGAGGGAAAGGGTTAAAGATAGGGTAAATTAATGATGATTAGCACATGTTTTAATGGCACTCTAACTCTAGCTGGTACCCAGGCTTTCTTTTCTCTGATTGAAACTAGAGATTGCTTTTTTGAAAAAGCGCTTGTCTCCCCATTTGTGTGGTCGTAGGGGAGGAAAAGAAATGATGGAGATGATTTTTTTAGTTTTGGACTGGAGATGAAGTAACAGTGACAATCCTCAGTTATTGAGCGGAAACCATTTTTCAGCTGAGGGTTACCATGACCTTGGTCTTTGACCTCAAAATCAATAGGGGTCATTTGCTGCTGGTTACCAACCTGCACACCAAGTATGAAGTTCCTGGGCCCAAGTAATCTTCAGTTATTGAGCGGAAACCATTTTTCAGCCAAAGGTCACCGCGACCTTGACCTTTGATCTACTGACATCAAAATCAATAGGGGTCATCTACAGGTTAGGACCAAACTGCACACCAAGTATGAAGTTCTTGGGTATAAGCGTTCTTGAGTTATTGAGTAAAACACATTTTTCAGCTGAAGGTTACCGTAACCTTCGACATTTGACCTTGTGACCTCAAAATCAAACAAATTCAATAAAGGTCATTTACTGGTTAGGACCAACCTGCACACCAGGTATGAAGTTCCTCAACATAAGCATTCTTTAGTTATTGAGAGGAAACCATTTTTCACCTAAAGGTTACCATGACCTTGACCTTTAAGCTAGTGACCTCAAAATCAATAGGGGTCATCTATAGTTATTAAGCAAAAACAATGTTTCAGCTCATTGTCACTGTGACCTTTCAGCTCAAGGTCACTGTGACCTTGACCTCAAAATTAATAGGGTCTTCTACTGGGAATGGCCAACCTGCATACCAAGTATGAAGATCCTATGCCCAAGCATTCTTCAGTTATTGAGCGGAAACAAGTGTGACGGATGTGACCTTGACTTTGACCTAGTGACCTTAAAATTAATAGGGGTCATTTGCTGGTGGTGACCAACCTGCAAATCAAGTATGAAGTTCCTTGGCCCAAGCAAAAACTATTTATCAGCTCATTGTCACTGTGACCTTTCAAGCTCATGGTCACTGTGACCTTGACGTACTGACCTCAAAATCAATAGGGGTCTTCTACTAGGTATGGCCAACCTGCATACCAAGTATGGAGTTCCTCAGCCAAAGCGTTCTTCAGTTATTGAGCGGAAACCATTTTTTACCTCACAAGGTCACCATGACCTTGACCTTTGACCTTCTGTTATCAGAATCGATAGGGGTCAGCTACTGGTCATGAACAACCTGCATACCAAGTATGAAGTTCCTACACCCAAGCGTTCTTCAGTTATTGAGCGGAAACAAGTGTGACAGACGGAAGGACGGAAGGACGGACGGAACGGGCAAAAACAATATGTCACCCCCATGTAATGGGGGAGACATAATAACTGATTTAACCCTCTACCTCCTTCAATAAATCTGTAGCAGACAGCTTTTAACCCGTTCCCACTACAGAACATCTGTAGCAGACAGCTATTAACCCTTTCTCACATACAGCAAATATGTAGCAGACAGCTTTTAACCCGTTCCCACATACAGAACATCTGTAGCAGACAGCTTTTAACCCTTTCTCACATACAGCAAATCTGTAGCAGACAGCTTTTAACCCGTTCCCACATACAGAACATATGTAGCAGACAGCTTTTAACCCTTTCTAACATACAGCAAATCTGTAGCAGACAGCTTTTATCCCTTTCCCACATACAACAAATATGTAACAGACAGCTTTTAACCCTTTCGCACATACAGTAAATCTGTAGCAGACAGCTTTTAACCCTTTCCCACATACAACAAATATGTAACAGACAGCTTTTAACCCTTTCCCACATACAACAAATATGTAACAGACAGCTTTTAACCCTTTCTCACATACAGCAAATCTGTAGCAGACAGCTTTTAACCCTTTCTCACATACAGCAAACCTGTAGCAGACAGCTTTTAACCCTTTCTCACATACAGCAAATCTGTAGCAGACAGCTTTTAACCCTTTCCCACATACAGCAAATATGTAGCAGACAGTTGTTAACCCTTTCCAAAAACAACATATCTGTAGCAGACAGCTCTTAACCATTTCCCACATACAGCAAATCTGTAGCAGACAGCTTTTAACCCTTTCCCACATACAGCAAATCTGTAGCAGACAGCTTTTAACCCTTTCTCACATACAGCAATTCTGTAGCAGACAGCTTTTAACCCTTTCTGACATACAGCAAATATGTAGCAGACAGCTTTTAACCCTTTCCCACATACAGTAAATCTGTAGCAGACAGCTTTTAACCCTTCTCACATACAGCAAATATGTAGCAGACAGTTTTTAACCCTTTCCCACATACAACAAATCTGTAGCAGACAGTTTTTAACCCTTTCCCACATACAAAAAATCTGTAGCAGACAGTTTTTAACCCTTTCCAACATACAAAACATCTGTAGCAGACAGTGTTTAACCCTTTCCCACATACAACAAATCTGTAGCAGACAGTTTTTAACCCTTTCCCACATACAAAAAATCTGTAGCAGACAGTGTTTAACCCTTTCCAACATACAACAAATCTGTAGCAGACAGCTTTTAACCCTTTCCCACATACAGCTAATATGTATCAGACAGTTTTTAACCCTTTCCCACATACAGCAAATCTGTAGCAGACAGCTTTTAACCCTTTCTCACATACAGCAAATCTGTATCAGACAGCTTTTAACCCTTTCCCACATACAGCAAATCTGTAGCAGACAGCTTTTAACCCTTTCCCACATACAGCAAATCTGTAGCAAACAGCTTTTAACCCTTTCCCAGATACAGCAAATCTGTAGCAGACAGCTTTTAACCCTTTCCCACATACAGCAAATCTGTAGCAGACAGCGTTTAACCCTTTCCCACATACAGCAACTCTGTAGCAAACAGCTTTTAACCCTTTCCAACATACAGCAAATCTGTAGCAGACAGCTTTTAACCCTTTCCCACATACAGCAACTCTGTAGCAGACAGCTTTTAACCCTTTCCAACATACAGCAAATCTGTAGCAGACAGCTTTTAACCCTTTCCCACATACAGCAAATCTGTAGCAGACAGCTTTTAACCCTTTCCCACATACAGCAACTCTGTAGCAAACAGGTTTTAACCCTTTCCCACATACAGCAAATCTGTAGCAAACAGCTTTTAACCCTTTCCAACATACAGCAAATCTGTAGCAGACAGCTTTTAACTAGGGATGGCAACGATTAATCGGTTACCCGGTTAACCGTACGTGTTCCGATTAATCGGTTAGTAATTTCGGTAACCGAGTACTCGGAAGAAAAGATAAAATATAGATAGATATGATAGATAATTTTAATGACGTAAACTACATAGTTTCTAGTCAAACAACACATCATATTACTATATACAATACAAAAAAAAAATATTATTAATTACAAATACATGAAATATACACAAAAACGAATGTTTATCATTCAAAATAGAAGAAAATAAAAACTAAATAATAATTATAAAAGCAAATATGAAAATAATAATAGTAGGAAAGTATTTCCACAAATTAAGATAAAAATATATACACAGTTGTGTTTCACCTTTTGTTCTTTTAAATTTGTTAACGTATCTGACATGAGAGGTTAATTATTCACACCTCGATCGGCCAGTGTTTACATTACTCGATTTTTATTGATGATCGTTTGCTTGTGTAATTGTCAATTAAAGGACGCTATATAAAGGCAGAAATTATACGATAATGACTTATTAAGTATATTCGGCGTTTTGTGTTGATAATACAACTAATTGGAGTGAGTGTGATACATTTGAATTGTTGTCTTGGTAAATTAATTATTTACCAACACGATTGGAAGAGTAATTTGGAAGTTTTGTAACACATTTTTCCCCTGAGTTGGTATTTAAAGATATGCAGCTATGTACCTTTTTTCAATAAAGGCGAGGGTAAATAAACCCATATGATGATGACCTTTTTTCATTCGACATATTATAAAATTGTATAGCAGACACTTCATTAAAAAGGATCTACGGAATATATTGCCATAATGCCGCCTGCTATTATCTTTTGTCTGGAAGTATTTCAAACGCTGTGCTGATGATAACAAAGTCAAGTGCAGTTTGTGGTGGTAATGAACTGCCTTGGACTGGTGGAAACCACTAACATGCGCAACCATATTCGTCTAAAAACAGTGTATATTTTAATTGTCTATGAATCTATACGGTTTAACCGGGTAAACCGGTTACACAATTGTACGAGTAACCGGTTAGTAATATCGGTAACCGTTGCCAATCCCTCAGCAAATCTGTAGCAAACAGCTTTTAACCCTTTTCCCACATACAGCAAATCTGTAGCAGACAGCTTTTAACCCTTTCCCACATACAGCAAATCTGTAGCAGACAGCTTTTATACCCTTTCCCCACATACAGCAAACTCTGTAGCAAAACAGCTTTTTAAACCCTTTCCAACATACAGCAAAATCTGTAGCAGACAGCTTTTTAACCCTTTCCCACATACAGCATCTCTGTAGCAGACAGCTTTTTAACCCTTTCTCACATACAGCAAAATCTGAAGACGACTTTGAAAGACATTTTAGAAACAAGAGGCCCCATGAGGGCCTATGCTCTAACTGGTATGGTTTCTTTTGGTCATTTTCAATCCAAGAGCATGTAGTGTATGGTGAAGATCGGATAGTAAATTGGAGGCTCTTTTTGTGTTCACAAGCTGTTATTATAGCAATTTTTTACAATTTCATGGGCCATAATCCAGTCGTGCATGGGGCGGATCTAGCTGGTTTTCAAAAGGAACCAAGCTCTCATCAATATTAAAACTACTATCTAAGTTTGGTGAAGATCAGATAGTAAATTGGAGCCTCTATTGTGTTCACATGCTCAATTATAGCAATTGGTTTTCGAAAGGAACCCTAGCTCTCATGAATATCTAACTACTGTATAAGTTTGGTTGAGATACAATTAAAAGTGAAGACTGTATCGTGTTAACAAGCTCCTTTTTATAGCAATTTTTGACCATTTCAAGGGCCATAATCCAGTCATGCATGGGCGGATCTGGCTGGTTTTCGAAAGAAACCGAGCTCTCATGGATATCTAACTACTGTATAAGTTTTGGTTGAGATACAATCAAAAGTGAAGACTGTATCGTTGTTAACAAGAAATTGTTTACGGACGCACGCACGCACGCACGGACGACGGACACATCGCCATGACATAAGCCCTTCTGGTCTTTGGCCAGTAGAGCTAAAAAACTATGGAAACTCTCGAATAAATCGAAGAACATTTATTGAATAAAATTTAGATATTGTGACAAAAGGAGGAAATAATTGCTTGTTTTCAGCATTTTTCTTCTTTTATGCAAAGTTTCCTGCTGCAGGGGCATCAGAAAGCGTCTATATATATGGAAAGGGTTAAAAACATCTAAGCAGAAATATTGAAATCTATAAATGAAAATCAGAATGTATGCTTCATGAATAAAGTTGAAAATATTGTGGTAAAAGGACAAAATTGTAATATTGAGCAATTTTCTACATTTTACACACGGAGTCTGCTTTAGATACATATATATATAGCAAGTGAGAACGGGTTTATCTCTCAACCAGAATTCATTAAGTAAAAAAAAAAATACCCAAGGGTTTTCCAAATGGCATTATTTCACCAAAAGATATATGTTTGAACAATTTCTTAGACCCACTTAATTACCCATTAAAATAAATGAGCACACATTTATCCTTGATGTCCCCAATGTGTGTTTTTGAAGTCTTTTATCTTCGATGATTTTCTTGCACAAAGTCACGAAGTCTTGTGCTTTGTATCTCCATATCATCCATGTTCATTTCCAGCAAATGGATAATTAAGTGCCATCTCGTGCAATGCAATGGCGGGGGGTTGCATATTCTTGTGTGTAACAGATTTTTCTATAAAAAAATAATTAGAAATCAGCAAACTGTTCTATGCTATGCATGGATATTTGACCCTTTATCTAATTAGTGTTTTTCCCTTTCCCACATAGAAACAAATCTGCAAAAAGTCAACTTTTGTAAAAAAAATCTTTTTAAAAATATGGAAAACATCTACAATGAAAAGCATTAAGCACTAGCACCAGTTGAAAATGTGAGCAATTCCTCCTTTTTAGCACAATATTTTCAAAAATTCGTTTGGTGGTAGTAAAAAGGTAAACCTTTAAGGGAATCTGCAGCTGTCACAATGTCACAATGTTTTTCAACTCTTTTCAGTAATTTATACCATCATTTATGAAGCTTTTTCCGTGTTTTTGCTTAGATATTTTCAAAGTCGTCTGCTGCAGAATTGTTGTATGTGGGAAAGGGTTAAATTTGTTCTTTATTGACATATTCTCTTCTATCACCGCTGTTTACTAATCTTACTCAAAAACTACATATTCATTGATCCCATTTTTTTAAGGTGTTTATACATTTTGGGGTCAAGTGGATATAAAATTCCTCAATGTTTACAATCCACTTAAATTGCCGATAAAAACCAACAGAGCTCTAGATAAGGTGTATATTCCACATTCCAAAATCCTCATTTGAAACTCAAACCCATATATCGGTGAGAACAATTATTTTGAGTACCAAACAAACATAGGGTTTGGTTGAGTCATAAGAGAGACTTTTGGTGAGAAAGACCAGTTTGCTCCTCTTTATCTAGTCCAACCTTCGGGACTTATCTAGAACCAACCTTTTAATACTTATATAGAACCAACCCTTTTACTTATATATATAACCAAATCTTTCTAAACTTATATAGAAACC
>JASEVX010000494.1:0-103188 GCA_031761405.1 Serripes groenlandicus | reverse complement strand
ATTTAATAATCTATGTTTAATGATATCTGAGACTCAAAAAGGTACAGTATCATAAGTGTTTATAAGTCTTTGCAACCTGATTTTCCATATTTTATTTAAAACTGAAAATATACTAGTAAATATATTTCACACGTCACTCATTAATCTCTGCCTGTCTTCGTTATAATTCGGCTGATCAACAGTTACCTACATGTATGTGATTATTCGACCTATGAATATGTTAAAGTGCGTGGTTAAAACATAACCGACCTGATAGCTTGGTTGGTAAGAACTAAGAATTTCAAAAAATCAAAGTGCACATGTCATTGGTTCGAGTCATATGCTAGGCGTGAAATCTTGCTAATCTGTTTTCCTAAATTTAATTTGTATGTCATTTATATAAGAATATATATTTTTCTTTTCAAAAAATTGCATCTTATGTCTCCTTCATTTTATACAGTGTGAGGTAATTGTTCACGTATATATGCTATGCCGTTTGTGGCACGTAGGAGATATTATGTTACATATCATTTTGTCTTTGATAGAGTTTATGTTTAGTAATTACCTTATGATGCATACAGATCCTAGATAGCTCAGTCGGTAACGGTGGAGGCTATCAATCCGGGGGTTTTGGGTTTGAAACCACATCTCATATATAAACGAAAAGATGTTGAAAGCGGCATAAACAAACGAACTAGTGATAACTCTACCGATCGATTTATCCTTATACAGTTGATCCTGTCTTACATTAAATAGCAGGAAATCTTACCGACAATTTCAGACACCACTTCTATCATATTAATCCCCCCTGCGACACGAAGATAAAGCTGAAGACTTTGAAACATCTAGTAAAAGATATGGAAACTATCTATAATGAAATAACAATAATTTAATAAAACTGAAAACAGTGTAGCAAAGGGAGAAACTGCTCATCATTTTCTCATTGTGCCTTTTTTTTTTATTTAAGAAGTCGTCTGCTTCAGAGGTGACAGAAAACGTATTTTTGTTGGAAATAGGAAAGGTCGTTTGTATAATAAACACAATTGGTATATTAACAAATGACATATTAAAGGCGCCAACACGCGGAAGCTGGGACGAAATATGCCTTTAGTCTATTTGTATTTTCAAACTTGATGAAGCAATATCGAGGCGAGGACTTTTTTTCGCGTATGTTACTATTATACTAAGCATGTTATATTACGTGTACCATTATAAACGTTACAATGAACAATTAATTTCAAATATATGATTATATAATATTCTGGGTGTAACGAAATTACACATAATATGTCAATTTAATTCTGGTTCCCTTCAAATATCATTCATTATTGTCATATAACGAGGTCGTGGGCAGAGGGCAATTAAACTTCACCAGGAGCCGTGTTCAACGTTGTTTTCAACAATGTTTCAGTTATATATATGTATATATGTATGCCTGTCTATCTCTCCTTCTATATGTTGGTGTAACTGTCAATCTGCCTGTATGTCGGTGTGCATGTATATTACGCGTGTATGTCAATCTGTATGTTTATCTGTCTATACATTATATCTGAATTTATGTCTATCTGAGTGTATGTCTATCTGTATTTATTTCTTTATGTGTATGTATATATGTATGCCTGTATACCTTCTCTTCTATCTGTTGGTGTAACTGTCAATCTGCATGCATGTTTGTACGCATGTATATACGCGTGTATGTCAATCTGTATGTTTATCTGTCTATGTCTGTGTATGTATATATGTATATCTATGTATTTTATGTCTATCTGTCTATGTATGTCTATCATCATGCATGTCTATAATCGTGTCTCTATCATTATGTATGTCTATCTGCATTTATTCATGTGTCTCGAAGTTATGCCTATCTGAATTGATGTCTATCTGAGTGTTTGTCTGTCTGTATTTATGTCAGAATGTGTATGTATATATGTATGCCTTTCTATCTGTTGGTGTAACTGTCAATATGCATTCATATATGTATGCATGTATATAAGCGTGTATGTCAATCTGTATGTTTATCTGTCTATACATCCTATCTGAATTTATGTCTATCTGAGTGTATGTCTATCTGGATTTATTTCTTTATGCGTATGTATATATGTATTCTTGTATATCTTCTCTTTTATCTGTTGTGTAACTGTCAATATGCCAATCTGTATGTTTATCTGTCTATGTATTTGTATGTTTACCTGTCTGTTTATGTATTTGTTTGCATATCTGTCTATGTATGTATATCATCATGTATGTCTGTCATCGTGTCTCTATCATTATGTATGTATATCACTATGTATGTACATTTATTAATGTGTTTCTGATTTTATAACTTTCTGAATTTATGCCTATCTGAGTGTATGTCTATCTGTAGTTATGTCTTAATGTTTATGTGTATATGTATGTCCGTTTATCTCTCCGTCTAGCTGTGTGTTTAACTGTTAACCTGCCTGTATGTCTGTATGCGTATATATACGCGTGTATGTCAATCTGTATGTTTATCTGTCTATGCCGTTGTATGTATATACATTGTATGTATGTCTGTGTATTGGTATGTCTGTCTGTCTATGTATGTCTATCATCATGTATGTCTATCATCGTGTCTCTATCATTATGTATGTCTACCACTATGTATATTTCTGATTTTTTGTCTATCTGAGTGTATGTATATCTGTATTTATTCATGTCTCTCTGAATGTATGCCAATCTGAATTCATGTAAACTAAGTCGGTCTCTTATGGAATTGCAAATCGTGTAGATCAGACAGTGTAGTAACACTATTGCAATAATTAAACTTCTAAGTATATATTACATATAAGACTGTCTTTTTGCTCCACTGAATGAATGCCTGCTTGTTTGTCTGTATGTCTGTCTGTCTGTCTGTCTGTCTGCCTCCCTACCTATATGTCTGTCTGCCTCCCTGCCTATATGTCTGTCTGTGTGTCTGTTTGTCTGTCTGTCTGTATGTCTGTCTGTCTGTCTATATAAGTGTGTGTGTGTCTGTGTGTTGTGTGTGTGTGTGTATCTTACTCTCTCTTCTCTCTTCAAAGAGTGTTCGCTTCAAATGCCTCATATGTCTGCAAATAGGAAATTCTCAACCTAAAATCAAGTTCATCTCTTGTCTTGTATGTAACCATTAAAGTGCATAACACAGTTGAAAGCTGATTTTCTGTTTCTTGCGACACCCCAACTTTTATTCTCTCATTATTTCTCATAATATCCATACTGGTTCGAAAAAAAGGGTTTTGCTGCAGTCAGAAATACCACGTTTCCAGCTCCTTTTCAAGCAAGTTTGGACGCGAAAGCTGGTATTCAAATTTACCTCTAAATTCACGCCTAGCTCTGCAACCAGTGTTTTCAAACCGGAAGGAGAAGTGGGTTCAACTGAAAAATGAAATCCCATGCTTAGAGCTTACTTTTCACATTTATAAACATCAAAATCAACCATTTACCCAAAAATGTACCCAAAACTTACTATTTGTCATTATTTCTATTTTTGACCCTGGCCAAAATCCGAATATTTCGAAAGCTAGTGTTATGTGTCACCTAAGTCACAGAGTTCACCTTGGTAAATAAGCACTACTTGTCGTTTAACATATTTTAGTAGAAAATGTCTAAGTAAAACAATTATCTTTAAAAATGGAATTATTGTTCTAGTATTGACTTTAACTTGGAAAATATTTAGGAAACTGCAACATTATCTACATGTTTACGTAGAATTGTTGAAAAGCGAGTGAAAATAAAATTACGTATTGAAGCAATAGGCCTCTGAATTGACTGCGACTAACATCAGTCTCTCCCCCCTCTCACCAACCTACCCGCACATAAGTCACACAGACTCATCTTACCATACCCCCCAACACTCACCCACACACTCACCCCACTGAAACTCACGCACCAACACTCACCCACCAACACTCACCCACTGACACTCAACCACCGACACTCACCCACTGACACTCAACCACCGACACTCACCCACTGACACTCACCCACCAACACACACAGACCCTCAGTCTTCACAGCACAGCTACAGCCACACATATCATATCATAACATAGTCACATCAACATCATTGTCACATCACACACATCATATCACATCACAGTCACATTAAACAAAGTCACAGAACAGCTACACCCACACATAGTATTAAATAGTCACATCAACATCATTGTCACATTACATATGTATGACATTACGAAATGTTGACCGGTCTGGCGTTCGAACCCCCAAACCCTAGATTGACAAACCAGCGGTTCGACCGACTGAGCTATTTGGGTTCATATATTATAGTCCACCATAATACATATTTGTACTCAAATTTCCGAAACAGGTCAATAATTTAATAATCTATGTTTAATGATATCTGAGACTCAAAAAGGTACAGTATCATAAGTGTTTATAAGTCTTTGCAACCTGATTTTCCATATTTTATTTAAAACTGAAAATATACTAGTAAATATATTTCACACGTCACTCATTAATCTCTGCCTGTCTTCGTTATAATTCGGCTGATCAACAGTTACCTACATGTATGTGATTATTCGACCTATGAATATGTTAAAGTGCGTGGTTAAAACATAACCGACCTGATAGCTTGGTTGGTAAGAACTAAGAATTTCAAAAATCAAAGTGCACATGTCATTGGTTCGAGTCATATGCTAGGCGTGAAATCTTGCTAATCTGTTTTCCTAAATTTAATTTGTATGTCATTTATATAAGAATATATATTTTTCTTTTCAAAAAATTGCATCTTATGTCTCCTTCATTTTATACAGTGTGAGGTAATTGTTCACGTATATATGCTATGCCGTTTGTGGCACGTAGGAGATATTATGTTACATATCATTTTGTCTTTGATAGAGTTTATGTTTAGTAATTACCTTATGATGCATACAGATCCTAGATAGCTCAGTCGGTAACGGTGGAGGCTATCAATCCGGGGGTTTTGGGTTTGAAACCACATCTCATATATAAACGAAAAGATGTTGAAAGCGGCATAAACAAACGAACTAGTGATAACTCTACCGATCGATTTATCCTTATACAGTTGATCCTGTCTTACATTAAATAGCAGGAAATCTTACCGACAATTTCAGACACCACTTCTATCATATTAATCCCCCCTGCGACACGAAGATGAAGCTGAAGACTTTGAAACATCTAGTAAAAGATATGGAAACTATCTATAATGAAATAACAATAATTTAATAAAACTGAAAACAGTGTAGCAAAGGGAGAAACTGCTCATCATTTTCTCATTGTGCCTTTTTTTTTATTTAAGAAGTCGTCTGCTTCAGAGGTGACAGAAAACGTATTTTTGTTGGAAATAGGAAAGGTCGTTTGTATAATAAACACAATTGGTATATTAACAAATGACATATTAAAGGCGCCAACACGCGGAAGCTGGGACGAAATATGCCTTTAGTCTATTTGTATTTTCAAACTTGATGAAGCAATATCGAGGCGAGGACTTTTTTTCGCGTATGTTACTATTATACTAAGCATGTTATATTACGTGTACCATTATAAACGTTACAATGAACAATTAATTTCAAATATATGATTATATAATATTCTGGGTGTAACGAAATTACACATAATATGTCAATTTAATTCTGGTTCCCTTCAAATATCATTCATTATTGTCATATAACGAGGTCGTGGGCAGAGGGCAATTAAACTTCACCAGGAGCCGTGTTCAACGTTGTTTTCAACAATGTTTCAGTTATATATATGTATATATGTATGCCTGTCTATCTCTCCTTCTATATGTTGGTGTAACTGTCAATCTGCCTGTATGTCGGTGTGCATGTATATACGCGTGTATGTCAATCTGTATGTTTATCTGTCTATACATTATATCTGAATTTATGTCTATCTGAGTGTATGTCTATCTGTATTTATTTCTTTATGTGTATGTATATATGTATGCCTGTATACCTTCTCTTCTATCTGTTGGTGTAACTGTCAATCTGCATGCATGTTTGTACGCATGTATATACGCGTGTATGTCAATCTGTATGTTTATCTGTCTATGTCTGTGTATGTATATATGTATATCTATGTATTTTATGTCTATCTGTCTATGTATGTCTATCATCATGCATGTCTATAATCGTGTCTCTATCATTATGTATGTCTATCTGCATTTATTCATGTGTCTCGAAGTTATGCCTATCTGAATTGATGTCTATCTGAGTGTTTGTCTGTCTGTATTTATGTCAGAATGTGTATGTATATATGTATGCCTTTCTATCTGTTGGTGTAACTGTCAATATGCATTCATATATGTATGCATGTATATAAGCGTGTATGTCAATCTGTATGTTTATCTGTCTATACATCCTATCTGAATTTATGTCTATCTGAGTGTATGTCTATCTGGATTTATTTCTTTATGCGTATGTATATATGTATTCTTGTATATCTTCTCTTTTATCTGTTGGTGTAACTGTCAATATGCCAATCTGTATGTTTATCTGTCTATGTATTTGTATGTTTACCTGTCTGTTTATGTATTTGTTTGCATATCTGTCTATGTATGTATATCATCATGTATGTCTGTCATCGTGTCTCTATCATTATGTATGTATATCACTATGTATGTACATTTATTAATGTGTTTCTGATTTTATAACTTTCTGAATTTATGCCTATCTGAGTGTATGTCTATCTGTAGTTATGTCTTAATGTTTATGTGTATATGTATGTCCGTTTATCTCTCCGTCTAGCTGTGTGTTTAACTGTTAACCTGCCTGTATGTCTGTATGCGTATATATACGCGTGTATGTCAATCTGTATGTTTATCTGTCTATGCCGTTGTATGTATATACATTGTATGTATGTCTGTGTATTGGTATGTCTGTCTGTCTATGTATGTCTATCATCATGTATGTCTATCATCGTGTCTCTATCATTATGTATGTCTACCACTATGTATATTTCTGATTTTTTGTCTATCTGAGTGTATGTATATCTGTATTTATTCATGTCTCTCTGAATGTATGCCAATCTGAATTCATGTAAACTAAGTCGGTCTCTTATGGAATTGCAAATCGTGTAGATCAGACAGTGTAGTAACACTATTGCAATAATTAAACTTCTAAGTATATATTACATATAAGACTGTCTTTTTGCTCCACTGAATGAATGCCTGCTTGTTTGTCTGTATGTCTGTCTGTCTGTCTGTCTGTCTGCCTCCCTACCTATATGTCTGTCTGCCTCCCTGCCTATATGTCTGTCTGTGTGTCTGTTTGTCTGTCTGTCTGTATGTCTGTCTGTCTGTCTATATAAGTGTGTGTGTGTCTGTGTGTGTGTGTGTGTGTGTGTATCTTACTCTCTCTTCTCTCTTCAAAGAGTGTTCGCTTCAAATGCCTCATATGTCTGCAAATAGGAAATTCTCAACCTAAAATCAAGTTCATCTCTTGTCTTGTATGTAACCATTAAAGTGCATAACACAGTTGAAAGCTGATTTTCTGTTTCTTGCGACACCCCAACTTTTATTCTCTCATTATTTCTCATAATATCCATACTGGTTCGAAAAAAAGGGTTTTGCTGCAGTCAGAAATACCACGTTTCCAGCTCCTTTTCAAGCAAGTTTGGACGCGAAAGCTGGTATTCAAATTTACCTCTAAATTCACGCCTAGCTCTGCAACCAGTGTTTTCAAACCGGAAGGAGAAGTGGGTTCAACTGAAAAATGAAATCCCATGCTTAGAGCTTACTTTTCACATTTATAAACATCAAAATCAACCATTTACCCAAAAATGTACCCAAAACTTACTATTTGTCATTATTTCTATTTTTGACCCTGGCCAAAATCCGAATATTTCGAAAGCTAGTGTTATGTGTCACCTAAGTCACAGAGTTCACCTTGGTAAATAAGCACTACTTGTCGTTTAACATATTTTAGTAGAAAATGTCTAAGTAAAACAATTATCTTTAAAAATGGAATTATTGTTCTAGTATTGACTTTAACTTGGAAAATATTTAGGAAACTGCAACATTATCTACATGTTTACGTAGAATTGTTGAAAAGCGAGTGAAAATAAAATTACGTATTGAAGCAATAGGCCTCTGAATTGACTGCGACTAACATCAGTCTCTCCCCCCTCTCACCAACCTACCCGCACATAAGTCACACAGACTCATCTTACCATACCCCCCAACACTCACCCACACACTCACCCCACTGAAACTCACGCACCAACACTCACCCACCAACACTCACCCACTGACACTCAACCACCGACACTCACCCACTGACACTCAACCACCGACACTCACCCACTGACACTCACCCACCAACACACACAGACCCTCAGTCTTCACAGCACAGCTACAGCCACACATATCATATCATAACATAGTCACATCAACATCATTGTCACATCACACACATCATATCACATCACAGTCACATTAAACAAAGTCACAGAACAGCTACACCCACACATAGTATTAAATAGTCACATCAACATCATTGTCACATTACATATGTATGACATTACGAAATGTTGACCGGTCTGGCGTTCGAACCCCCAAACCCTAGATTGACAAACCAGCGGTTCGACCGACTGAGCTATTTGGGTTCATATATTATAGTCCACCATAATACATATTTGTACTCAAATTTCCGAAACAGGTCAATAATTTAATAATCTATGTTTAATGATATCTGAGACTCAAAAAGGTACAGTATCATAAGTGTTTATAAGTCTTTGCAACCTGATTTTCCATATTTTATTTAAAACTGAAAATATACTAGTAAATATATTTCACACGTCACTCATTAATCTCTGCCTGTCTTCGTTATAATTCGGCTGATCAACAGTTACCTACATGTATGTGATTATTCGACCTATGAATATGTTAAAGTGCGTGGTTAAAACATAACCGACCTGATAGCTTGGTTGGTAAGAACTAAGAATTTCAAAAATCAAAGTGCACATGTCATTGGTTCGAGTCATATGCTAGGCGTGAAATCTTGCTAATCTGTTTTCCTAAATTTAATTTGTATGTCATTTATATAAGAATATATATTTTTCTTTTCAAAAAATTGCATCTTATGTCTCCTTCATTTTATACAGTGTGAGGTAATTGTTCACGTATATATGCTATGCCGTTTGTGGCACGTAGGAGATATTATGTTACATATCATTTTGTCTTTGATAGAGTTTATGTTTAGTAATTACCTTATGATGCATACAGATCCTAGATAGCTCAGTCGGTAACGGTGGAGGCTATCAATCCGGGGGTTTTGGGTTTGAAACCACATCTCATATATAAACGAAAAGATGTTGAAAGCGGCATAAACAAACGAACTAGTGATAACTCTACCGATCGATTTATCCTTATACAGTTGATCCTGTCTTACATTAAATAGCAGGAAATCTTACCGACAATTTCAGACACCACTTCTATCATATTAATCCCCCCTGCGACACGAAGATGAAGCTGAAGACTTTGAAACATCTAGTAAAAGATATGGAAACTATCTATAATGAAATAACAATAATTTAATAAAACTGAAAACAGTGTAGCAAAGGGAGAAACTGCTCATCATTTTCTCATTGTGCCTTTTTTTTTATTTAAGAAGTCGTCTGCTTCAGAGGTGACAGAAAACGTATTTTTGTTGGAAATAGGAAAGGTCGTTTGTATAATAAACACAATTGGTATATTAACAAATGACATATTAAAGGCGCCAACACGCGGAAGCTGGGACGAAATATGCCTTTAGTCTATTTGTATTTTCAAACTTGATGAAGCAATATCGAGGCGAGGACTTTTTTTCGCGTATGTTACTATTATACTAAGCATGTTATATTACGTGTACCATTATAAACGTTACAATGAACAATTAATTTCAAATATATGATTATATAATATTCTGGGTGTAACGAAATTACACATAATATGTCAATTTAATTCTGGTTCCCTTCAAATATCATTCATTATTGTCATATAACGAGGTCGTGGGCAGAGGGCAATTAAACTTCACCAGGAGCCGTGTTCAACGTTGTTTTCAACAATGTTTCAGTTATATATATGTATATATGTATGCCTGTCTATCTCTCCTTCTATATGTTGGTGTAACTGTCAATCTGCCTGTATGTCGGTGTGCATGTATATACGCGTGTATGTCAATCTGTATGTTTATCTGTCTATACATTATATCTGAATTTATGTCTATCTGAGTGTATGTCTATCTGTATTTATTTCTTTATGTGTATGTATATATGTATGCCTGTATACCTTCTCTTCTATCTGTTGGTGTAACTGTCAATCTGCATGCATGTTTGTACGCATGTATATACGCGTGTATGTCAATCTGTATGTTTATCTGTCTATGTCTGTGTATGTATATATGTATATCTATGTATTTTATGTCTATCTGTCTATGTATGTCTATCATCATGCATGTCTATAATCGTGTCTCTATCATTATGTATGTCTATCTGCATTTATTCATGTGTCTCGAAGTTATGCCTATCTGAATTGATGTCTATCTGAGTGTTTGTCTGTCTGTATTTATGTCAGAATGTGTATGTATATATGTATGCCTTTCTATCTGTTGGTGTAACTGTCAATATGCATTCATATATGTATGCATGTATATAAGCGTGTATGTCAATCTGTATGTTTATCTGTCTATACATCCTATCTGAATTTATGTCTATCTGAGTGTATGTCTATCTGGATTTATTTCTTTATGCGTATGTATATATGTATTCTTGTATATCTTCTCTTTTATCTGTTGGTGTAACTGTCAATATGCCAATCTGTATGTTTATCTGTCTATGTATTTGTATGTTTACCTGTCTGTTTATGTATTTGTTTGCATATCTGTCTATGTATGTATATCATCATGTATGTCTGTCATCGTGTCTCTATCATTATGTATGTATATCACTATGTATGTACATTTATTAATGTGTTTCTGATTTTATAACTTTCTGAATTTATGCCTATCTGAGTGTATGTCTATCTGTAGTTATGTCTTAATGTTTATGTGTATATGTATGTCCGTTTATCTCTCCGTCTAGCTGTGTGTTTAACTGTTAACCTGCCTGTATGTCTGTATGCGTATATATACGCGTGTATGTCAATCTGTATGTTTATCTGTCTATGCCGTTGTATGTATATACATTGTATGTATGTCTGTGTATTGGTATGTCTGTCTGTCTATGTATGTCTATCATCATGTATGTCTATCATCGTGTCTCTATCATTATGTATGTCTACCACTATGTATATTTCTGATTTTTTGTCTATCTGAGTGTATGTATATCTGTATTTATTCATGTCTCTCTGAATGTATGCCAATCTGAATTCATGTAAACTAAGTCGGTCTCTTATGGAATTGCAAATCGTGTAGATCAGACAGTGTAGTAACACTATTGCAATAATTAAACTTCTAAGTATATATTACATATAAGACTGTCTTTTTGCTCCACTGAATGAATGCCTGCTTGTTTGTCTGTATGTCTGTCTGTCTGTCTGTCTGTCTGCCTCCCTACCTATATGTCTGTCTGCCTCCCTGCCTATATGTCTGTCTGTGTGTCTGTTTGTCTGTCTGTCTGTATGTCTGTCTGTCTGTCTATATAAGTGTGTGTGTGTCTGTGTGTGTGTGTGTGTGTGTGTATCTTACTCTCTCTTCTCTCTTCAAAGAGTGTTCGCTTCAAATGCCTCATATGTCTGCAAATAGGAAATTCTCAACCTAAAATCAAGTTCATCTCTTGTCTTGTATGTAACCATTAAAGTGCATAACACAGTTGAAAGCTGATTTTCTGTTTCTTGCGACACCCCAACTTTTATTCTCTCATTATTTCTCATAATATCCATACTGGTTCGAAAAAAAGGGTTTTGCTGCAGTCAGAAATACCACGTTTCCAGCTCCTTTTCAAGCAAGTTTGGACGCGAAAGCTGGTATTCAAATTTACCTCTAAATTCACGCCTAGCTCTGCAACCAGTGTTTTCAAACCGGAAGGAGAAGTGGGTTCAACTGAAAAATGAAATCCCATGCTTAGAGCTTACTTTTCACATTTATAAACATCAAAATCAACCATTTACCCAAAAATGTACCCAAAACTTACTATTTGTCATTATTTCTATTTTTGACCCTGGCCAAAATCCGAATATTTCGAAAGCTAGTGTTATGTGTCACCTAAGTCACAGAGTTCACCTTGGTAAATAAGCACTACTTGTCGTTTAACATATTTTAGTAGAAAATATCTAAGTAAAACAATTATTTTTAAAAATGGAATTATTGTTCTAGTATTGACTTTAACTTGGAAAATATTTAGGAAACTGCAACATTCTCTACATGTTTACGTAGAATTGTTGAAAAGCGAGTGAAAATAAAATTACGTATTGAAGCAATAGGCCTCTGAATTGACTGCGACTAACATCAGTCTCTCCTCCCCTCTCACCAACCTACCCGCACATAAGTCACACTGACTCATCTTACCATACCCCCAACACTCACCCACACACTCACCCCACTGAAACTCACGCACCAACACTCACCCACTGACACTCAACCACCGACACTCACCACAAACACTCACCCACCGACACTCACCCACCAACACACACAGACCCTCAGTCTTCACAGCACAGCTACAGCCACACATATCATATCATAACATAGTCACATCAACATCATTGTCACATCACACACATCATATCACATCACAGTCACATCAAACCAAGTCACAGAACAGCTACACCCACACATATTATTACATAGTCACATCAACATCATTGTCACATTACATATGTATCACATTACGAAATGTTGACCGGTCTGGGGTTCGAACCCCCAAACCCTAGATTGACAAACCAGCGGTTCGACCGACTGAGCTATTTGGGTTCATATATTATAGTCCACCATAATACATATTTGTACTCAAATTTCCGAAACAGGTCAATAATTTAATAATCTATGTTTAATGATATCTGAGACTCAAAAAGGTACAGTATCATAAGTGTTTATAAGTCTTTGCAACCTGATTTTCCATATTTTATTTAAAACTGAAAATATACTAGTAAATATATTTCACACGTCACTCATTAATCTCTGCCTGTCTTCGTTATAATTCGGCTGATCAACCGTTACCTACATGTATGTGATTATTCGACCTATGAATATGTTAAAGTGCGTGGTTAAAACATAACCGACCTGATAGCTTGGTTGGTAAGAACTAAGAATTTCAAAAATCAAAGTGCACATGTCATTGGTTCGAGTCATATGCTAGGCGTGAAATCTTGCTAATCTTTTTTCCTAAATTTAATTTGTATGTCATTTATATAAGAATATATATTTTTCTTTTCAAAAAATTGCATCTTATGTCTCCTTCATTTTATACAGTGTGAGGTAATTGTTCACGTATATATGCTATGCCGTTTGTGGCACGTAGGAGATATTATGTTACATATCATTTTGTCTTGAAATCTTGCTAATCTTTTTTCCTAAATTTGATTTGTATGTCATTTATATAAGAATATATTTTTTTTTTTCCAAAAAATTGCATCTTATGTCTCCTTCATTTTATACAGTGTAAGGTAATTGTTCACGTATATATGCTATGCCGTTTGTGGCACGTAGGAGATATTATGTTACATATCATTTTGTCTTTGATAGAGTTTATGTTTAGTAATTACCTTATGATGCATACAGATCCTAGATAGCTCAGTCGGTAACGGTGGAGGCTATCAATCCGGGGGTTTTGCGTTTGAAACCACATCTCATATATAAACGAAAAGATGTTGAAAGCGGCATAAACAAACGAACTAGTGATAACTCTACCGATCGATTTATCCTTATACAGTTGATTCCGTCGTACATTAAATAGAAGGAAATCTTACCGACAATTTCAGACACCACTTCTATCATATTAATTCCCCCTGCGACACGAAGATGAAGCTGAAGACTTTGAAACATCTAGTAAAATATATGGAAACTATCTATAATGAAATAACAATAATTTAATAAAACTGAAAACAGTGTAGCAAAGGGAGGAACTGCTCATCATTTTCTCATTGTGCCTTTTTTTTAATTTAAGAAGTCGTCTGCTTTAGAGGTGACAGAAAACCTATTTTTGTTGGAAACAGGAAAGGTCGTTTGTATAATAAACACAATTGGTATATTAACAAATGATATATTAAAGGCGCCAACACGCGGAAGCTGGGACGAAATATGCCTTTAGTCTATTTGTATTTTCAAACTTGATGAAGCAATATCGAGGCGAGGACCTTTTTCGCGTATGTTACTATTATATTAAGCATGTTATATTACGTGTACCATTATAAACGTTACAATGAACAATTAATTTCAAATATATGATTATATAATATTCTGGGTGTAACGAAATTACACATACTATGTCAATTTAATTCTGGTTCCCTTCAAATATCATTCATTATTGTCATATAACGAGGTCGTGGGCAGAGGGCAATTGAACTTCCCAAGGAGCCGTGTTCAACGTTGTTTTCAACAATGTTTCAGTTATATATATGTATATATGTATGCCTGTCTATCTCTCCTTCTATATGTTGGTGTAACTGTCAATCTGCCTGTATGTCGGTGTGCATGTATATACGCGTGTATGTCAATCTGTATGTTTATCTGTCTATACATTCTATCTGAATTTATGTCTATCTGAGTGTATGTCTATCTGTATGTATTTCTTTATGTGTATGTATATATGTATGCTTGTATATCTTCTCTTCTATCTGTTGGTGTAACTGTCAATCTGCATGCATGTTTGTACGCATGTATATACGCGTGTATGTCAATCTGTATGTTTATCTGTCTATGCCTGTGTATGTATATATGTATATCTATGTATTTTATATCTATCTGTCTATGTATGTATATCATCATGCATGTCTATCATCGTGTCGCTATCATTATGTATGTATATCTGCATTTATTCATGTGTCTCGAAGTTATGCCTTTAAATCTGAATTGATGTCTATCTGAGTGTATGTCTATCTGTTGGTGTAACTGTCAATATGCATTCATGTATGTATGCATGTATATAAGCGTGTATGTCAATCTGTATGTTTATCTGTCTATTCATCCTATCTGAATTTATGTCTATCTGAGTATATGTCTATCTGGATTTATTTCTGTATGCGTATGTATATATGTATTCTTGTATATCATCTCTTTTATCTGTTGGTGTAACTGTCAATATGCATGATTTAATATCACATATATTTAATCATTTAAGTGTGTAATATTAGCTATCTATGATAGACTATCTGTAATAAGGTGTTTGAGCATTCTTTCGAGATGTTGACCCTCGTTTCAAGATGTCAGACATCGAAGAAAGTGAATACAAAGTCAGGCAAAGCTTTAGTGCATGTTTTATTCCACTGCATTCGAGAGAAAAACGCATTTCTATAGTATCTTTCTTTCTCCTACATTCGACCCATGCACTCGTTTCGTGACGTTTAAGATATCAATTTGTCGTGCGACATTTTTTGTCTGCATAAACAAGTCACTTTTCTAAGTTTACATTTTACTTACGGTTACTTCGCTTTGTTTACATTTTGGCAATATGAAACTAGGTCACGAACTGAGGAAAAGGCGTTTCGACGTTCACGACCGATAAACAGGCTTATAATTGAGACATATTTTCACAAAATATTTCTTATTTGTGTTTCTGTTACCAGTTTATGTTGATACTGATCTATTAAAAGGTGAATTCAACGTGATTTTCATATGTATAGTCTCTGCAAGCAGGTGCGCGTATCTAAACAAATTTGACTGTGCGACGTAAAGGTTTGTAGTTATCGCCTTTTGATTACATAGTTTATGAAAATAAAGTATCCCAGTCTAGCTAATAGGGACTGTTTTGTCTTCGTAAATAAAACACAAAAACGTAAATGCCAGTCAAAATAAAGAAACTGCACATACTTAAAACATCGGAATATTTATTTCATTTTAGATGTGTCATAACTTAGTGTTTTTAAACAAACGCAATGTAAAATGTTCAAGACATTTAAAAAAAAAAAATCTAATAATAACCCCCCCTCCCATGTGATTTCCGAAAACCTATTAAAAATAGAAGTCGCGGGCTTCTGCCCGGCGACTAATTATAATTATTATTTACATATTACAGGATATTACTGGATTGGTAGCGCCAAGTCAGCCACGGAAGTTTAGTGTAACTAACTGAGTTACCCTCTTTATATAAAGTATTATAATTATTATTTACATATTACAGGATATTACTGTATTGGTAGCGCCAAGTCAGCCACGGAAGTTTAGTGTAACTAACTGAGTTATCCTTTTTATATAAAGTATTATAATTATTATTTACATATTAAAGAATATTACTGTATTGGTAGCGCCA
The DNA here is from genome assembly GCA_031761405.1 of Serripes groenlandicus. Taxonomy (NCBI): domain Eukaryota; kingdom Metazoa; phylum Mollusca; class Bivalvia; order Cardiida; family Cardiidae; genus Serripes; species Serripes groenlandicus. The sequence continues at coordinate 86,847 of JASEVX010000494.1, read as the reverse complement.
TTAAGTCAGCCACGGAAGTTTAATTCAACTAACTGAGTTATCCTTTTCATATAAAGTATTATAATTATTATTAACATATTACAGGATATTACTGTATTGGTAGTGCAGAGTCAGCCACGGAAGTTTAGTGTAACTAACTGAGTTACCCTCTTTATATAAAGTATTATAATTATTATTTACATATTACAGGATATTAATGTTTTGGTAGTGCCATTTAGTCAGCCACGGAAGTTTAGTGTAACTAACTGAGTTACCCTTTTTATTAGCTCACCTATGCACAAAGTGCTTTTGTGATCGCTCACCGTCCGTCGTCCTTCGTCGTTGTCGTCTGTCCGTTCACATTGTCCTACAAACGACTTCTCCTTCTAAACCAATTAACCAAATTCAAAATAATTTTTACAGGAATGTTCCTTAGGTGGATCTCTTTCAAACTTGTTAAAAATAATTATATTCCATGCAGAACTTTGGCTGCCACGGCAACAAAAAAGGGGAAATTAACCAAAACTTAAAAAATCTTCTTGTCCAAAAGTACTGGCCCGATTTGAAAAAAATGCACAAATGTTCTTTGGGGTAACCTCTACCAAGATTGTTCAAATATTTCCGATCCGTTGAAAAACATGGCCGCCAGGGGGCGGAGCTTATTTTCCTTATATGTGCATTGTTAAAACTTTAAAAATCTTCTTGTCCAAAAGTACTGGCCCGATTTGAAAATTATTTTGCACAAATGTTCCTTGGGGCACCCTTTACCAAGATTGTTCAAATATTTCCAATCCGTTGAAAAACATGACTGCAAGGGGGTGGAGCTTGTTTTTCTTATTTATTTTGCACAAATGTTACTTGGGGCTGCCTTTACCAAGATTGTTAAACTATTTCCGATCCGTTGAAAAACATGGCCGCCAGGGGGCGGAGCTTATTTTCCGTATATGTGCATTGTTAAACTTTAAAAATCTTCTTATCCAAAAGTACTGGACCGATTTGAAAATTATTTTGCACAAATGTTCCTTGGGGCACCCTCTACCAAGATTGTTCAAATATTTTCGATCCGTTGAAAAGCATGGCTGCTAGGTGGCGGAGCTTGTTTTCCTTATATGTGCATTGTTAAAACTTTAAAAATCTTCTTGTCTAAGAGTAGAGGATGTGTCTGTAGGGCGAAATGGCGAACTTATGCAAGGTTCAGCTACTTTAGAGGTTTCGATGGCTACAAAATCAAGTCTCCGTTGTATAGTGACGAAGCTTATGTGATTGTAAGCTTCCACTATATGTGTTTGACGTGGCTTACACACCCACATGTTTTGTCCTCTATAATTGTCTTCATCAAGAGGGCTTGTTATGTGGTGTAGTAGTACAGCGTCTTCCTCGCTTCCGAGAGGTAGCGGGTTCAATCCCCGGCTGGGTCAAACCAAATTCTTTAAATATGATATTAATGGCTGCGCTCAGGGTTGCGGGGATATCATTACGACTGACTGGCTGGTGTTAGGATAAAAAGACCAGTAGTACTGGTAACTTACCAAGGGGAATTAGAAAAGTTTTCCTTTTTGGGGTCTAATTCCCCACCCTAGAGCCAATAATTTTGTCTAAATCCCCATAGTGGGAGATGCTTTGTGTACTCCGGGTACCGGGATGTAAAATCCGGCCAATGGTCTATTTCCCGGGACCCGGAATCATTCGGCATGTTAAATTCCTGTCTAAAGTATCGTGTATGACCGACCCCCCACCCCCCCCCCCCCCCCGGGCAAAATATTTATAGGTGCACTACTTCTAGCATACCCCACTTCCCCATTATTGAACCCCATTCTGGATCAGAGAGATATATCCCACTCCCCCTTTAGTGAACCCCATTCTGGATCAGAGAGATATACCCCACTCCCCCATTAGTGAACCCCATTATGGATCAGAGAGATATGCCCCACTCCCCCATTAGTGAACCCCATTCTGGATTAGAGAGATATACCCCACTCCCCCATTAGTGAACCCCATTATGGATCAGAGAGATATATACCCACTCCCCCATTAGTGAACCCCATTATGGATCAGAGAGATATGCCCCACTCCCCCATTAGTGAACCCCTTTATGGATCAGAGAGATATACCCCACTCCCCCATTAGTGAACCCCATTCTGGATCAGAGAGATATACCCCACTCCCCTATTATTGAACCCCATTCTGGATCAGAGAGATATATACCCACTCCCCCATTATCGAACCCCATTCTGGATCAGAGAGATATACCCCACTCCCCTATTATTGAACCCCATTTTGGATCAGAGAGATATATACCCACTCCCCCATTATCGAACCCCATTCTGGATCAGAGAGATATACCCCACTCCCCTATTATTGAACCCCATTCTGGATCAGAGAGATATACCCCACTCCCCTATTATTGAACCCCATTCTGGAGCAGAGAGATATACCCCACTCCCCTATTATTGAACCCCATTCTGGATCAGAGAGGTATATCCCACTCCCCCATTAGTGAACCTCATTCTGGATCAGAGATATATACCCCCCTCCCCTATTATTGAACCCCATTCTGGATCAGAGAGATATACCCCACTCCCCCATTAGTGAACCTCATTCTAGATCAGAGAGATATACCCCACTCCCCCATTAGTGAACCCCGTTCTGGATCAGAGATATATACCCCCCTCCCCTATTATTGAACCCCATTCTGGATCAGAGAGATATATCCCACTCCCCCATTAGTGAACCCCATTCTGGATCAGAGATATATACCCCACTCCCCCATTATTGAACCCCATTCTGGACCAGAGAGAGAGAGATATCTTGGCGTTTAGTTGGGAAGAATATATATGAGCCTATGTATGGGAAAATGATACAAGTTGGCTTTTACAAACAGAATATATCAAGGCCTGTGCATCCACACGGTTTGATCAAGATCTACACTGTCCATATATTACTTACACAAGATTGTTAAATTATTCCGTCAACTTGTGAAGATTATTATAAGACTGACTTGTAGATATATGGACATCTATTTACTGGTTGTACTTTGCAATTGTTTGGAACGTAACACATATATATCCCTTCGAAGGAGTACGACCTATTTTGATGAATGCAGATAATCTAAGCTGACACTTGTGTACAATTTAATAACTATTTAAAGATGACTAAAGAAACCATTGTTTATTTTCAACGCGTTCGCTTATCGAAGATGTACAGTCATACTAAACTATCTATATCCAGATTAGAATTCCCAAGTTAGATAGATCTATATTTAACAATGACATACTTCGTGTACGGTCCGTGTCATAGGAAAATAATCAAGTACCATTTCCGCTATATATTTTACATACAGGCGCAAGGACTAGAAATCAATGGGGCTACACTTCTGATTTGTCCTCTGATGAGATTAACATGTACAGCGCTTTGCGTAAATCGACGCTTGGAGTGTGTTATCCAGTTGTACTACTGTCATACCAGATGTCGTCGCTATCCTGATTCGTATACAGTCGGATGTGGATGCGATCAAACATAAAAAGGTTACATTGTGAAATACTGCTCATTGAATTGATTGATAATCTCAGGCAAGTAGCCGATGTTCAAAACCAACTTCAAATTACTGTAGCTGAAATATCTACAAGTAACGCCGGCCATACTTACACTGAAAACATAAGTGGTGTAAGTGTAGTGTTTAATGACATTCACAATAACACTCAGGAGATGTGTGAACGTTTTGTAGAAATAAGACAAGAAATGAATGTAAATTATTGCAATATGAAAAGTCAAAATGTTGATAAAAGAGTCGATGAAGGTGTAGCTGTTGGAAACGAAAGAAAATCATTATTGGCGAAAGACAATGAGACAGAAAATGTGTCACAATGGCGTCAAACTCATCGACTATTGAACAGAGAATACATGAAGGTGGCGACTTGAATGGCTCCCTATCTAGCAAAAACTTGCACATTCCCGTCATTGCTATAGATAGATTGTTATTCTGATAAGGTCAGGTCAAATGAACAACTTAGTAAAACTGATCCAATGAACTATCCTTATACTTGGTACTAAGCAAAATCAACCTAACCTTGACCAAGCAATACCAAGTGAAGATGAAAATAACGGAATCGTTGAATATAGGTGCAAAAAGGAAATCAGCGTTTTACGTAGGCAATTTTGATACTATATTGATCCTACGTTCAAAGACATTTTTAATTTTATGGCACAGAAAAAGGCTTAAGGCATCAGGTATAAACATAAACTATGGTGAAAGCATGGCCAGATGAGTTGCGATTTAGGCGCTGGAAAAGTAAAACAGAATGGAACAAGGGGTGACATTTAGAGGGAGGGGATATAAAGCAGAAAAGTGGCGATCTACTTATAGTGAGGGACAAGACCCCTCACACTTAAAAGTGTCCTCGCGAAGCTATGGACCGAAACACCACGCGCGTTATAGGCAGAACTACACCGAAAACTACACACATTCGCATAACTCTCCGGCAGATAGTTATTATGATCGTGAGGAAAGAAAAGTTTCGTCTCATGCTCGTGCTCATGCTGCGAAATTATTGGAAGCCTTCCTGTAGGATTGCTTCGAAATTAAGCACAAGGAGATATTTAGACCTGTCACACTGAGCACATATCGGAATTTCTCTTTGTCCTTACTAAGTATATTAATTTAAGGTAAATGACTTTTAAAACACCCCTTTTACACTCCATGTACATATGTGAGTTTTACAAATTAAAAAAAAAGACAAAGACCGGTATATTAATTTAATGTATGTATATTTTTAGTTAAGCGAAATTCATACTGTATCTAGTCTAAACAGTAAACTAGAGAACCCTTCTATTGAATTGGTAAATGTAGTCTGGTTCCATACATCCTATGATATAGTACGCAGTAATTAGACGAAGAAGTCACGATCGACACGTATTCACTAAACTTTTCAACTTAGATTTTTGACTAAATCTAAAACTTAGTATTTAGTCCACTTTTTGGATTCCCGGCGATTTAGATTTAGTCCGACCGTATTCACCAACGCGTTTTATGCATTTTGTTCTTCGCAAATATCGCTGAAAGTTTCGTCTATGATTGCACATACTTGATTCAAAGTTAACTTTGAGTACAATTGTCATCGCAAAATGCAGACATGAAAATATTGAAACCACAGAAATATCTGTTTCAAGATAAATTTCGTTCTTTTTCGCTGTTGCAGTTTCACATTCACGAATATCGCGGTAAACACGATTTTGGTGTATTTTGCCTTGCATGTTTTATCGCGGATGTAAACTTCAAAAAAACTTAGATGAAATGAAATCTTCTGGTTCTTACAAACAAAGTGTGATCGGATTAGCTGAACTGTATTTAATATCACTGTACATGTAGACAGTATTTCAATTATTATATCAACTGGTAAATCTAAGGTCATGATTTTACAGTTTGAGAAATAAATTCAAGTAAATTGTCATGCACTGGTTTAACGTTTTCAAAAAAAATGAAACTAGTTCCTATGTTAAGCCTTTCCCACGTACAACAAATGTAGCACACTAAGTAAAAATTGGAACATCTTGCTAAATGAAGGTATAAATTTATGGACATAAAGTGGAAACATTGTACATAGATAGCAAAAGGACAAATTCCTCGTGATCAATTTCACTTTTTGTCACAATGTTTTCAAAAGTCGCTGCAGCTCTTGTCAGTCTTTTGGATAACGTGTACATTGAAATACGTTTCCTTGATTTTTTAAATGCTAATCACGACACGAGTTCACATCAGTTTTGTTCACTCGAGATTGTTCGTTTGTAATCCGACAGCTTTGATTTTCAATTGCTCAATTTGCCACAATAATTTCAACTCTTTTTAATTATCTTACTATCATTTTCTATGTTTTGTTCAAAGTATGTCAGGGTAAACATCATTGAAATCATTGTGGCAAAAGGTGAAATTGCTCATAAGCAATATCTGCATTTGCCAAAGTAATTTCACTGTTCAATTATCATACGATCATTTATAGAGATTTTTTATATTTTTTACTTGATATTTTCAAAGAGTCGTCTGCTGCAGATTTGTTTTATGGTGGGAAACCCTTATCCATTATCATGACTTACCGATACAAACGAAAAACAGATTTTCTGTGTGTCAGCATTATTTGATAAAACATTAATATAACAGGGTGTGTGTTCAATACAAATAGTTGATTTGTTTTTGGTACTAATTTAAATTTATCATAACCTCTTGTCCATTTATCTTTAGTATTATATGTCACTTTTCGTGATCAGTTTAACTCTAAATCATCTCTTTCACTAACAACACAGACCCAGCCAGGTTAAATATCCTACATAAAACTTATATCTTCAAAAACCAATATCAGCCTTACTGTCAGACTACAGATTAGATTGTTCTAATGTTTGTGGATTTAAATGTTCTTTTTTCTTATTTCTTATGTGAAACTAAATATTGCGGCTTCTCTTTGATGCTTTGCATCAAACATTCGTCCTGTTATATTTAGGAATTGATATCAAAATATGCAAGACACTCCACGATAGCTATCGAAACCTTAAAACATATGTTAAGACGTTACATGGGACGTCAGTGCCTATTAGGGTAATAATCTCTCTCTCTCTCTGTCTGTCTGTCTGTCTGTCTCTGTCTGTCTCGGTCTGTGTGTGTGTGTGTGTGTGTGTGTGTCTCTCTCTCTCTCTCTCTGTCTGTCTGTGTGTGTGGGTGGGTGTGTGTGTGTGTATCTCTCTCTCTCTCTCTCTCTCTCTCTCTCTCTCTCTCTCTCTCTCTCTCTCTCTCTCTCTCTCTCTCTCTCTCTCTCTGTTTCAAGTTATAACTGAAGAAATTGATTTGATTGCAAGCTTAAACAGTAGTTCTCATTCGTTTTGCATTTGAAATATTCATCAAAATATGATGGGAACATATTGTTTTATTTTTGACACAACATTTACCTTTGAAGATATTGTTTTGCATATTCTGTTAATTTGTTCTTTAAAGTCCAATTTTTTGTCGATTTCGATTCCTAAGACTCTATGTGATGATACCTCTTCAATTAAGTTGCCATCTAGATACAATGTTAAGCTGTTGTCTGTAGAATTCGCAAGTCTTTTACTTGTTCCTATTAGTAATGATTTAGTTTTACTATTATTTAAAATCATTCTGTTTTCAAGACACCATAACTTAGTATTATCTAGGTCTTTATTTAATTGAAGGGACACTGATTCGCCATTTTTTCCAGATTTATGAAGGGTATAGCATCTTCCGCATAGAGGTCAATATTTGAGTGTTTAATATATAAAGGTAAATCATTCACATATAATAAAGTTTCGGTTAGAAACTTCTTACGGTCAGGGTCAAAGGTCACATATACTATGGTGCTATTTTTCCTTGTTACAAAACGAACTCTATGGGTCATTTGGGATCTACTCGGACATCCGCTTTCCGATTTCAGACTGTATATCAAATGTTTACATCATTGAACGTGTATCGAAGATTCTGTTCAGAGAACAATTCCATAAAAATTGACGTCGGTGTCATTCAACTTTCAAGCTTTTCATTAACCACGTTAAAAATGGCGGATTCTTGACCTCTGGCCCGTATCGACTCGATTACATTTTTCGATCTAGTAGATCCGATATGCGTTCGTTGGTAACAAAATACAGGAAACACCCGTCATTTTATCATTTAGATATCTGTTCAATGGATTTATTGCGTTAAACTGTCCATAACTGCTGAAAGTCAACGACCGTCAGGTAAGCTGGTGCTAGCGTGATTCATTTAAAACTGTTGATCATGGCACATTTGTCACAAATCGTGGTCACTCAGTTTATTCTTAGGCAAATTTGTCACATTATATGCTTATTGTTAGGTCCAATGGGAGTCATGTTGTTTTGTTTAATCTTTGTGTCACGAAACCATACTTGTGCGAAACATGATCATTATTTGCAATGTTCCCGTTACATTAGAGTTGCCGTTCGTGTTTAACATGCTTGTAAAGACAACCAAAATGTGCAGACTCGGAGTGTTTTGCCGAGCTATCATGTAAGTTTGAGCTGCATCCTCTAAAGTATGATTATATAAATAGTTTTTATAAGCACCTCGCAACATTCTTTCCATGTCAGACATGTCCAATGCTTCTTAATGCTTAAAATGAAACAAGGATTCCGTTTCGTACCCAATGTTTTACGCACTTGAAGTCAAGTCTGAAGTTGTGAACAGTATGTTTCGTCTTTCGTTCATCTGCTGATAAGTAGAACCACTGAAGATATTCTCTGTTCATATATGTTGTAATCTTGCGTCGCCTTGAGGAAGACATTATAGTGATGGTTTAGATTTTGTTATTGTTACTTCTTTATGGATAAAGATAAAATGTCTTTGTATTTAGTAGTTAATACCAATTTTTATTCATTTAACCGATGGATCAGCTTATCAATTATAAGTGATCAATTGGTGGGTCCATCTGTGTGAATGTGTAGAATCTAATGAACCTTGGCAGATCTGTAGAAAAGACAATTCCCTATCCAAGTTGCCCATTTGTACTGGTTTGAACCAATGAACAGGGCCGAATGAACAGTCATTATGACAAGTAGTAAATTTTACCTGACACCGTACAGTTTTTATGGCTTTATGGCATTGCTACCTCTTGTACTGGCTATGTCTCTTAACTGTGGCATTGTTTGGTGTGTATTTAAATGTTTTAGTTTTTTACACCGCCTTCAACAATTCTCTAGTTATCTGATGGCGTGTACTGGGTAAGTTACCAGTACTTTTGGTCCATTCATCCTGACACCAGCCAGTCAGTTGTAATGCTAACCCCGCAACCCTGAGCATCAAGAATGGCAGTCACAACTACCATTTTTTAAGGTTTTGGCTTGACCCGACTGGGGATCGGACTCGCGACCTCCCGCATCCCAGTCCAAATAAATGTGGGACTACCCGCACCAAAGTCAGACGTTCTACCAAAACACTGACAAGGCCGTCCACTGTGTTATAGGCACACTGGTGAAAAAAGTTTCTTCTCAATCAGAATTTGCTACCTTCAATTACGACAAGATTTTATGGATTCATATAGGTTAAAGTTTAAACATATAATGTTAGTACATGTCCACTACACAGTCAATACAATCAAGGATTTTGCAAGCTGGAATGTACATGCTGGTTTCTAATAAGATGTAAACAATTTTTTTTTTTAATGTGTGCAACTAAACTTGTTCTTTCAGATTGAAATTGCAGGGGTTTGGGGGCGCAGCCCCTATTGTTGTTTTCAGTTGATAAAAAGTTTAGGATGCGTCTGGCAACATGAAATGAAATATTTTAACATTCATTCAAAGGGGCTGATGTTGACCAATGTGTGGCAAATTATCTTCATTCTATATAGGTTTTAACAATTATAGGGATGTTCCTTATATTTTAGTAGACATTTTCAAAGTCTTCTACTGCGGATTTGTCATATGAGGGAAAGCTTCAAAGCATTAAATTGATGATGTCTGTTTAAATTATTCTTTGATAAATTGGCAGTTAAACTAGATTAGCATGAAATTATAACCTTCAATTGTGAATTTTTTTTATTAATTCATAGAAGTGAAATGTACTGTGCATGTCCACTCAAAAGATTTGCATTCTTGAATATGGTTATTTTTACTGACAGGCATAAAAACATTGTTTATATATTATGTTGCCACAAAGTGTATTCAGTTTGACCTAGTCACCTATTGTCCTTTGTTACAATTTTTTTTTTTTGTCTTTGCACAGTATAATTGAATTAATGATGAAGCAGGAGTTTAGGGGTGTAGCCCCAAATTAGAATGGAATATCAGTTTAAATAAAATATATATTAACCCAAATCCATTCTCACATAAAATAAATATGCAACACACCATTTTGAAAACATCTAAGCAAAACAAATGGAAAATCTCTTTAAATGAAAGTAAAATTATTGATAAGAGTTAAAATAATTGCTCAATATGATTAACCCTTTCCGTCATACGACAATTCTGCAGCAGATGACTTTGAACGTATTTTGTCAAAAGATAGAAAATCTCTATAATTGAATGGACAACCTATGACTTAAAGAGGAAAACATTGTGGCAAAAGGAGAAATTGCTCATTTTGAGCAATTTCTTCTTTTGTCACTGTAATCAAAAAGCCGTCTGCTGCAGTGGCATCAGAAAACGTCCATATGAGGGAAAGGGTTAAACTTAGTTGTTTGTTTCTTCCAAACTAGGGTCTAAAGCTTGTTCTGAACTTTCTTTCCATCCTCATATCCCTTTCCCAAAGACAGCATTAAAAAAAGCTAGGCCAAAATATGGAGAATCTCTTTGGATAAAAGCTAAACTTGCAAAAGGATGAAAAATTCACTATGAGCGTTATCTACCTTTGCCACAGTGATTTCAAATGTCATTTACAAGTGGGAAAGTGTTAAACAGTGTCTCCATCTGTACCACTTTGTCCATTGCAATCCACCTTCATAAGAATGTTCTTTAATGCTTATCTTCTTTGCAATGGAAATACATTTGTTTTGAAAATACTGGCCTGATTTAAAAATAATTTGGCCCAATTGTTCATCCTCTTCAAATATTGATTAATTATTTCAATCCTTGAAAGACATGGCTTATTCTACTGGTAAATGCATTTGAACAACTTCTTATTCTCATGTTTTACATAGCAAATACATGAGATGATATAAGGGACATGGTTGCATAAGTCTAATCAGTAATAAGAATATTATAGTGTTGTAAGATAACAATTCAATGTTAGAAAAGCATAATTTGTTAGGTTTTTATACGCCCGTTTGCTAACGGAACGTATTATAGTTTTACCTGAGGCGTACAGGCGGGCGGCATCCAGTATTTTGTCAGCTCAATAACTTAAGAAGCCTTTGTCCAATCATCATCAAATTTGGTCAGAATGTGTATTAGTATAATATCTCGTACACGTTTGATAACTAGCTATATCGAGAGTTATTGCCCTTTAATTATAGAAATTAACCCAAAATTGGTCTTGTCAGCTCAATAACTTTAGAAGCCTTTGGCCAATCATCATCAATTTTGGTCCGAAAGTGTATTGGCATAAAATCTCGGGACAAAATGGATAACTAGCCATATCGCTTCAGTCCATCGAGAGTTAATTGCCCTTTATTTATAGAAATTACCTAAAACTGGTCTTGTCAGCTCAATAACTTTAGAAGCCTTTGTTTCCAAATTTGATCAGAATGTGTATTGGCATAATATTTCAGACAAGTTCGATAACTAGCTATATTGCTTTAGTCAATCGAGAGTTATCGCTCTTTAATTATAGAAATTACCTATAATTTGTCTTGTCAACTCAATAACTTTAAAAGCCTTTGACCAATCAACACCAAATTTTGTCAGAATGTGTATTGGCATAAATAATTAATATCTCAAACAAGTTTGATAACTAGCCATATCGCTTCAGTCAATCGAGAGTTATCACCCTTTTATTATAGAAATTACCTAAAATTGGTCTTGTCAGCTAAATAACTTGTGAAGCCTTTATCCGATCATCACCAAATTTAGACAATATGTTGATGGGCAGAATATCTTGGTCAGGTTCAATAACTTACCATGTTATCTTAGTCACTACACACTTATGTCCCTCGGAATGGCCAAAACTGTACTAACAGTGTTCGCTCTCTAAATTTGCCTGACGTACAACCAATTATCACTAAACTTGGTCTCAAAAAAACAGGACAGTCGTATTTTGTGACATTTGGGGCTCTTGTTTAAATTACAATTAAACTATCACATTTATTAGGAATTCCTTTTTTTGGTAAAGAACATGAGGCATTTACTAAATGTGACTTTCTTTGAGGACAATTTGATCGTAAATTAAATGTGTTTAGCTACATTTTGAGACCTTATAGTTTTAACTGGTAAAACACCTGGTCTAGCCAGGAGTTCTGAGTTCAAATCTCAGTAGGGGAAAAATTACACTGTAGCTAAAAACATACAATTTAATCAATATCAGCACAGCTTTTGTGATAATCCTCAATCCATCATGCAATATCCACCAGCAACTATTTATTTAAACAATGACTGCTTTTAAACTACTTGACCAATTTTAACTGAACTGCACAGAAATATTGATTTGGTGTCCTCTTTCAAAATGTTCAAAGGAATAAATTCTGTGTTGAATTCTGGAAACTACCCCATCAGAAAAGAAGTAAAGTGACACAATGTTTAGGTATTCTGGTATTTCTGTATAACTTGGCAGGAAAGTTCCTTATGTAACCCTAAAAATATTCAAATCATATTGATTGGTTGAAAAATAGTATCCGCATGTGGCATGGGAAAAGGAAGTTGCAGGTATAATTTCAAAGTTATAACACTGTTGCATTAATTTTCCCTATGTGACCATCCATACACTTATTCAAGTCATATTTATTAAATAAAAACAAATGTTGCTAGGCATTAATAGAGTGTAGGGTCTTGTTTCAAGATAATTTGGCTTAAAAAAACATTATGTTGCCCTTTCCAGAGTGGTTTGCTGCCAAAAAAACTCAGAAAGGGAGTAAAATAACAATTTTCCTCTTAAATTGCATGTCTTATGTCAAGATAGTTTGGCAAAAAACGTTCTTTAATTAACCCTCTACATAAATCGTTCAAGGGATATTGATTAGTTCAAAGCAATGCTGAAATGTGGGGTCAGAAAAATGGTAAAATGACAAATCTAAACGTTTTTCCTCTGCAACTGCTTGTCTGATTTCAAGTTCAGTTGCCAGAATATTTATTTTTTTCGAAATGTTGATGCATTTATCCAAAGACATATAAACATATTTTATATGTTAATTCATGCATTTATTATGGCTATCAGGATATTCCCTCAAACTTCATGGTCATAATATGTTCTATACTCTTTAAAGCTCTTGGGGAAATGTTCAATATTCACTGGTAAAAGTAGTCTTTGACATTCGGGAAGTAAGTTGACTCACTCGGCTTGAACTTGAACTCTCTACAGTACCACTGGGTGACAACTCTATCCATTATCAATTGAGCAAATAGTAAAAGCGTTAGTGCACAACAGCTTAGTACGTGATTAAATCTATTGAGACTGAATGCACTTTCCGAAACTTTCTGAGGCTTTGCCTTAATTCATATTAATCAAAGTACTGAAAGTACTGCTGGAAGGTAGAGTGATGTCAGCTAGGTGCAGATGGGATATTGAATTGTATGCAAGGTATGAACAGATCATGGCTATAGGGTATATGGATAGGAACAAACGAGAGCAAATATGTTGGAAAATAAATGAATGAAATCATTTTAGTCTTTAAAACTTCTTCATTTTGCTGCAGTTTCGGAATAGGTAAAATTGTATAAAAAGAATAAATCAAACAAATATAATAAAAAGCACAAACACTTGTTGTTTAGTTTATACGGTTATACTATATAATTTCGGAAGAACGCCTTCATCAGTAGAATACAATAATAAAGAAAGAATAAAAACTTCAAAATTGTTGACAGCTGGACATTATATTATATTCACAATAGTTAGCAAACACTGTCAAGAAGTGAGGAGTATTGCATACATACAATTCATTTAGAAATTGCATTGAAACAAAATATATTTTTGGTAAAAAATATAGAGAGAAATATTTGTAAAAAATAAAGAAAGCATTTTTTCATATTTAGACAGAACTGTACAGGAAAGAATAACATTCAGTCATATCCGTCAATAGCTAATGCTATCTTTCTATGCGTCTGTACAAGGACAAAGATATATAGATATATATTCTTTATTTCTTCCAAATTTGAAGAGCAAGTACATTTCATATTAAACAATACAAAAGTGAGAACATAAATATATAGTTAAAACATTGTAACAATAGGAGAACTTGCTCGTCATAAAAAAAATCTATGATAGCCACTCAGTCTTTCAAATTTGCTTTTCACAAGTGAACAAATGCTATGAGTGCTATGAATGAAAATATGAAAATATGAATTAATTTTACATTTGCAACAATGATCGATAAACTGTGTCTGAATGAGGATACATCGTAGAACGTTATGTTTTCTCCTTGCATGAAAGCTTAATTAAGTATAGGTGTGCCCTCAATTTAAATCAATTCTCACATAACAAGAACATTAAGAAAGTGTTGTAAAATCTAAATAATATCATGACATCTCACGATGATCAGATTTTTATAGAAATATAAATGATGTGTATTACGCGTCAAGCGTGGATTCAAACACTTCCAAATATTTTACAATTTAAAACAATTAGATATTCGGATAAAATCTGACTGATTGAAACGAATTTTTAAAAAAAAAATGCATATTAAAACCACAACATTTTGTTTCAAGAGCTACAATATCTAAAGAGGCAACATGTTAGGGTGCTTATCCAGTATGCTTGAGTTCGATTTTACCATACCAATTCAGGAAAAGTGATTTCCACACCTTTCAACTTTCCCCCGGTAAATCAGTCGGTAGCGACGCGGGCTGTCAATCCAGCAGTTGTAAGTTCGAATCGAAGCTCGGCCATCATTCTTTCTGTCATTGTGACAAGCGTCATTCATCTTTCACCAATGGGCTAACAGTCTATTTGGAAAAGAAGCCAGTTGCTTGGAAAGAATGTTGTGTGGATTACTTGTGTGAGAAAGCCAGACAACACATGCATAAGTGAACTGGCCGCCGTGATATGACTGAACCATTGTTGAAAACGGCGTTAAAGCCTAGTCAATCAATCCTTTTTATATAATCATTCTGTAATTTACCATTTAGAATGCCCCCCTAATCCCCTTATACATATTTAGTCGAGTAGTCGTTCGGGAGAACACACCATTCGTGAATTACCAGATAACTAACACTTCTCCCTAGCACACAACTATTGACAACATTGTGACAAAACATAAGAAATTTATCCCAGGACTCCAAATGCAGCAGATGATTTTGAAAATATATGAGAGGGATTTTTTTCCTTTTTTCCCACAACGTTTCAATTAGTAAATATATATATACATATAATATATATATAACTGATGTAAAAACCTATAAATGAATATACTAGAGGAAATATAAAGAATATAACTGAAAATCGTAATTAAGGATAGATTAGCATATTTTGGGGAAACTACCTTACGACACGGTATGTCCTCGAATTGACATAGTTCGTGTAATGTATATCTGATCCGGTGTATCGGTGTTGTTCACAAAAGCGTGGCGTGTAAGAATATACAGGTAACAATGTTTACCACAGAAAGATGTGTATTTGGAAAATCAAAATCAATTTTAATTTTCAAAGCCACAAAAACATGAATTATTTGAAAATTTAATTGTCCAAACCAGTTTCTACATCAAACTGATTGTACATGAAAACACTTTAAGTATGAATTTACATTGATTTTTGCGAACTATATTGACTAGCGTATGTATGAAGAGATCATATAGTTTATATAGAGAGGATGTGTGTTATAGGGCATATTCCATTAAGGTCAATGTGCAATCCCATAGGAAGAAGATTACATAATAATCACCTTCCAAAAACAGTAGAGGGCCAAGGACACTCTCTTACACTATCGGTTTATTACATTTACCTCTGTCACAGGCTCGATCTACTTTCGGGTTTCACGTGACTTTTTTTTATATAGGTGACCTACATAACAGATGTATTAATCTTTAAATTTGTAAAACTACCGAAAAGTAGTCCGTAGCTTTTTGATT
This sequence comes from Serripes groenlandicus, assembly GCA_031761405.1. NCBI lineage: Eukaryota > Metazoa > Mollusca > Bivalvia > Cardiida > Cardiidae > Serripes > Serripes groenlandicus. The sequence continues at coordinate 71,211 of JASEVX010000494.1, read as the reverse complement.
AGCAAAGTTAGAAAAAGATCCTGCCACAAGTGTAAAAGGTTAGTGCTTACATCAGTGACAAAAAAGTCAATTAAAATACAGTTATCATGTTTCGTCAAGAATCTTGACATTGAGCCTGTTGCAGAGATGATAGTGAGTGTAAGGAACGGTCACTCTGCGATAGGAGATTGGGCCATGTACTGAACCCCAGGGAACACCGCTCTTTACCTTTATTTTTGGTAGACTTGCGCATGCGCAGAGGCTGCCATAGTCATAGAGAGTTTGAAGTCACGTGATGTATATGCCCTTCACCACCAACAATTAAGTGCAATTTTTGGTTTGACTAATTTACGAATGCTCACAAAAGCAAACATAGAGTAACGAAAACAAATCCGATTATTCAAGCTTATAATAGAAAATAACAAGTCTTGTAAGTGTAAATATCATATTTAAAGTGTACACAATTATTTAGATATCACTACGCCAATATAGCACTGCACCGCGCAATTACCCTTTGTAAATTGTAACCCTTTTTCCCCTCTCGGCAGAGATGTAAACATCCACTCGCCCGCTAGCATAAGCGAGTGGAATGAAGGATCGGCTAGTACGAAATTCTAGGCGCTAGTCCATACATATTCGTTCATGTCCTTATTCATAAAGATAGTATGCATTGCTAAGCCTTTTCTTTCTCTTTCTCTCAGTCCATCTATTCCTTCGACAACTATTAACGATGACTTTTGCATTTTGGATAGGTGCTTTCGACAAGGTCCGCGTCTAAAGAAACAAATTTCATCAAATGATTTGAGCGCTTTAAATCACTTGTTTCTAAAGCGTTTAGAATACTTTGATTATAATAGGCAGAACGAATAACGAATAAATCTTGCAAGAAATCGATCATTTCTTTCGGCCAAAATCAGGTAAATGACCCGCGGATATTGGTTGTTACAACATAACTGATTCATCCTTTTATTCTAAATTTGTATTACACAGTTCAAAATTAGATTTTGACAGTTTGTTCGTTATGATTTTGACGCGATTCAAGATAGAGTTGATTACTAACAGATGACTAAGTTGATGATGGAAAGAACATTAACAAGTTAAGTTAAGCTAAAACATGCACAGGCAGGCGAGTGTTTCATTAGGATAAGTGCAACACTCAATTCCCAATCCTGCTTGCCCTTTAACAAATCACAACCCACCCCACAATATAAACACTCTGCAGCAGACGAATTAAAAAAAATCTGAGCAAAGATACAGAAAATCACATTTATTGGAAGTGTAATCATTGAATATAGTTGAAAACATTGTTGCAAAAGGAGAAAGCTTGTTATGAGCAATTTCTTCTTCTGCATCAATGTTTTCAAAAGTCGTCGGCTGCAATTACGTATGTAAGTGGGAAAGGTTTAAATAAGAAACACTTTTTCAAATGATAGTCAGTTGGCTATTCTAGTATATAATGTCCGTCTTAATTAATAATGACAAAACTTTCAAAAAACAAGAAAAAGATTTTTTACAATTTAATTGAAAACATATTTAATCAAAGTTGGGAAAGTTGTCCCTTTCCGTGCTTTTTTTATGAGAGTTCAAATCACAAGCAAAACTTATGGGACAGAGTTGACAAATAACACATTGACACAATTTCAGATTTAGGCTTTGTTTCTGTCAAACTGCTGAAGAAGACAACACTGAGACACACATTTTGATTAAAAGTTTATTTAAAAAAAGGAATAATTTTATTTATGATAAACAACATTACAATGATGGTGTAGAAAATACATGTCAACAATACATTTTTCAATTTGTACATTCATTGCACAGACCAAATCTTAGCAAGTTTGAAATTATGGACCTCTCAGCACATTTTTTTCTCAATGCATTACTTCTTGGCAGGATTTTACTGCTAAAATTGATGATTTCTTTTTATTTTTGGCCGGATTGCTCTAGCAATTCCGGTCTATAGATTGGCGATGTCTGTCTCTCCGTCTGTCTGTTCGTCAACATTTTGGTTAAAGTTTCAGATTGAGGCAAAATCTCAGCACTGGAAAGGGTTACACACTTGAAACTTTGCCTGAAGGTAACCGGTAAAATAAATATTCATATATGCACTTCTGTATCTCTTCTTAAACGATCGCAATTCTACCTTCAGTACTTTGTACTTTAATTTGAGAAATAGCACCTCCAAAACTAACTATTTGGTTTCTATCCTGTAGGTACGATGCAAACCAGTTCAGTGTTTTTCTTTTGAATTTGTAGGAGATCAGTTTTTCAATCAGTATTGAGTGATCTACGAGATCAAATGCCTTGCTGAAATCTATGAAAACAGTACCGGTTATATTTCCCTCATCCATATCATTTAGCCACTGGTCGACACTCTTAGGCAGTTTGATAATGATGGTTTTTATGGAAACCTGACTGTTCTACGTGCAACAGTTTATGGTCATCTATGAAGTTTTTCAACTGCAAACAAATAAGTTTTTCAAATATTTTTGATAAAGTTGGAAGAACAGATACTGGTCTATAATTGTTTGGGTCACTTTTTTCACCAGCTTTGAAAATAGGTGTTACTTTGGCTGATTTTAACGAATCGGGGAAAATACCTGTCTTTATACTTAAATTAAATATGTAAATTAATGACTTTGAAATATATGGTGCCGCAAGTTTAAGTAGTTTTGTTCCTATGTTATCTATTCCTGACGACTTGTATAACCAGCCCCTCCCGCTAGGGATCATGTCTTTAGACTAATCAAATAATTTGAATATGGAATCACAAAGGGATCAATTACGTAAAATTATTTTGAAATTTAACCGGTACCTGTAGTTAGAAGAATTTGATTCTATGTTGAACACTGGTTGCTGCAGCATCATTGATTGAAAAACATGGCCATCAGGGGTCTTGGCTAGATTCCCTAATATGGCCATCAGGGGGTCTCGGCTAGATTCCATAAACATGGCCATCAGAGGTCTCGGCTAGATTCCCTAATATACCTATTGTGCAACCTATGAAAATCTTAAACTCAAGTTTTTTTTCAGATAAGGATTTATGACGTCACAATGATTGAATTCTGGGTTTTGATTTGATTATATTTTTGAGTAAATTATTCCGACTCGATATATACTAGTTTTGATGCGTGTTCCCGATTCTTATATTAGTCATTTTAACAACCTACTTTGTTAAAATTTAATCCTGCATTTATTTATAGGTTTACGTATGCGTGTATGATATATTTATTTATAGGTTTACGTATGCGTGTATGATATATTTATTTATAGGTTTACGTTTGCGTGTATGATATATTTCAATGGATTTCTTCATATGTTGATGCTTCACAAGTGCGTTTGAGCGCGTCTCCTTTTTCAATTCCATACAAAACATCACACAATTGGAGTAAATTGTTTTAAATAAGGAAGGATTTCCCATTCAGTACGCCAGACGCGACACGTTATGAGATCAATAAACATGAACGTTAATTATTACTTTCAATCAGCAGGGGTTAAACAATTGTCGAAAATCTATTATTAAACGGTTAATCACACATGCTGTCGGCTTTTATTAAGCATTCATCATTCATGTATCATAAAGTCATAAATCAATTATCGTGTTAAGGTTAGTCCAAAATTCCCTATACCGATGGAATCATTCCCTAGCTTCCAAACTCATATTATGTTTTGTTTTAGATTTGTTAAGGTTGTTAACAGTTAAGTAGCTAGGACCATAATATGACCATATTACAGAACAATGGTCTATGAATTGAAACTGAAATGTAAATATAGTTCAAAACGGCAGATATCTTAAAAATCAGTTATCTTTATACAGATAATATTGTCACGCTTGCCAACCTGCTTTTGAGATATATAGAATAGGAGTAATTATAACTGTATACCAGTCTTTAATACGGATCAATACAAAGTGGCTGTTTGTTACAACACATGGCAACCCTTAACTCTTTACCCAGACTTTCTGTAGATGACTTTCAACTGTATTTCAGTTATATCATGGTATTTCACTGTTAAGTTACAAATACTAAAGATTTTATTTACCCTGACACGATAAAATATATTTTCCCGTATCTATTAGCGTGTAGGATAGAAGCCATTAATATTATTTTTAAAGTGTTTGGTATGCCGGGAAACTATTGTGTCCTTTTACCACATACAGACGCTGTCGACGCCTCTACAGCAGATGACTTATGAAAACATTGTGACAAAATGTGAAATTTCTCATGTTACCACCATGTTTTTTTCAACTTTATTCAATATTGATTCATTCATTGGGGCTTAGCCCAATGGTGAATCACAAATCATGCTTGTCACATTGACTTTTGAACATGTTGGCGGAGCTGGTATTTGAACTCACAACCCTTGGATTGACAGCCTACGTCGTTACCGACTGAGGTACCGGGGCTCAATTATTAAGCTTCTATTTATTGTAATATCCCCAAGTTTTGCATAGATGTTTTATATGTTGTCTGCTGCATACATGTATCAAGTATAAATATTCATTGCGCGGGGCGATCACGCACCGGTTTGTGATGTAACATGGATCTGTTTACACTAGTCGACATATCAGATGGCAATTTTAAGATACACCAGCTTTTTCCATGATGTTTTATTTTACTGTATGCATATCTTAACAAAGTCCACTATGCACACGTATATAACATATAACCTATAAATGAGCCGTGCTAGGTGTAATTGATGCCCCTTCGAACAGTAAAGTGAATCTACACCAGCAACCTGTTATACAGTCATAAATGGCAAAAACACAACATCAACAGAAACGTTGACCCCTCATTTAATGCAAAAATAACTTTGATGCCAAATCAACAATACTCAAAAGTCACCAGACACTGCTAAAAGATAGTTTGTCTGTGTTAACAAAATGTATTTTAGTTTGAGTATTCAGACAACTCTTTCCCATGAATGCCCCAACTTTGAACTATCTCATTGTTAACTTTTTCGACACGAAGACGCATCTTCAACATAGGGTTTTTGAAAACACCGTGAGAAATTTCTCACTTGTATTCATTTTCAAAATAGTACTATCATTAAAGAAATCTCGTCATTTCTAGTCGTCTGCATCATATTTATTTTATGTTGCTGAGGATATTATGAGCTTGTGCATGGCACAAGTTAAAAGTTAGCTTTTGTGAACAGTTTAGATCCAGAACAGAGATGCAAGCTGCTCATATATAACTTACAAGATTTTTAGACGAAACTGTCAACTTTTGTAGATTCTGAATACACTGACCAGGTGGACAAGACAATCTGAACCTACACTTAAAATAACTTGTTCCTTTTTTCATGCACTCGCTCTGAACTTATTTACAGTGGTTGTTTTGTGCTTGTTTCACTTGTTCTTGCCTGTGCGGGATTTAATGAATCGCAGTACAGTAAGAAAAGCTTAACGCCGTTTTCAACAATATTCAGACATATGACGACGGCCAGTTCACATACTATTAACTATTATGAACAGTAGACATCAACAAATTTATTTCAAAATGCGGATATGTTTCGCACCGTTTTGAAGTAAAGCTCAGGCTAAATATTTATATATACTGTCTTAAGAGATATACATGTACCAATTAATTTCAAACTGCGGAGTCATTTAAAAAAGCATCATATTCTAATACAAAACTAGAAACATCACTGAAGGTGATGAATACCACCAGCTGGTGCCTGACAATATACATATGTATGAGAAATTCAAGGGGCCATAACTTATTTAAAAACTAGAACTGTGAGTGAACTCACAAAAGGATACCACCCGTCCCACATTGGAATAAGTAATGGCAATTATCTCCCTTGAAATATTTCCGACCGGGATAATCTTACTTCATTCAATTACAGAGATTTTCTATTTTTTGACAAAATATGTTCAAAGGTATCTACTGCAAAATTGTCTTATGAGGGAAAGGGTTAAAAAAGTTATTGATGATGACTGTGCCGACAGTGCCGACAGTTCTGACAGTGCTGACAGTGCCGACTGTTCTGACAGTGCCGACAGTGCTGACAATGCTGACAGTGCCGAAGGTGCTGACAGTGCCAACAGTGCTGACAGTACCAACAGCTCTGACAGTGCCAACAGTGCTGACAGTGCCAACAGTGCTGACAGTGCCGACATTGCTGACAGTGCCAACATTGCTGACAGTACCGACAGTTCTGACAGTGCCGACAGTTCTGACAGTGCCGACAGTGCTGACAGTGCTGACAGTTTTGACAGTGCTGACAGTGCACAATGAACACAGGGGAATCACAATCGCTCACTTTGCGCTCAGGCAATATATATTACTGTTAAAACCATCTTAACATTCAATATTCCAATAACAACACTATGTCACTGAAGTCCAATTTCATCCTATGTGTAGGATTACTTCAAGGCCGTGCTATATCCACTATATATATAAATATCTACTATCCTTCAACAAATACACGCTTTCTGATACCTCTGCAGCAGGCGACTTTGAAAACATTGTAGTAAATGGAAAAATTGCTCATAATGGTCACCCTATTTAACAGTTTTACATTAATTTTAAATTCATATATATTATGTCTTCCAATGGGAAGAAAGTCAGTAAAACACTTAAAAATTGTTGTTTTAATTTATAGATATTATGGTTACAATACACCAAAAAAAAATCCTTCTTTGTTTCCATGTAAATCGACCAGTTTCAGTCCTCAATTGTCACAATTTCTAAGAGTTTCTCATGTAGAACACCATATATCATTGAAAAGAGTTACCTCCTAGCTTTAAAATAATCCAAAGAAAATGTGGGGTCATGCATTATGCAAGAAAGAACTCACCAGGCGAAAATGGTAACCGTCATTTTGGATCAAACCGGTGTTTAGCATTCTCTACTTTCACTTTCAAACAAGGTCAAAATACTAAAAGTGATCAAATCAATCATTTCCAGTGCATCCTATACACATTCACAATGCATTTAAACTCAATGTCATATATTCAATACATTCTGGTGTATAGAGCCTATCTGTGTCAAAACTAGAAATACGTTTGTATGATGGTCAATTTACTTTTTAAACTATACTTTTCCTGTTTAACAAACTCATGTTTGCAAGTCTAGATCCTGTTTCAAAATTTCAACTGTGTATATCTGTACGTTTTAGAAAGTAATGTTGAAATGCAGATGTATTGTTGTGAAGTTACTTTTAAACCTGTTGATTTCTAGTTAATAAATCCGTGTTTGCAAATCAAATTCCGCGAGTGTACATTTTCAATTAAACAAAAAACACTTTACGAGACAAATGTTAAGAAGTCAAGGTACGAATGTACAATGGAAAGTCGCGCTTTACGAATGTACAATGGAAAGTCGCGCTTTACAAAAGTCGATTTACAAAACTAGAATTACATGTGTAGCCGATTTTGTCACTCCATATATGGGCGATATACGGAAACTAACGAAGACAAATGGGCGGAGCCTATTAACTATGGAGCCCTATTCTGTGTCAAAAACCCAGCCTTGTATGTCTGCATGTTTAGGTTTGTCAAAACTAGAAATACGTTTGTATGATGGTCACTTTACTTTTTCAACTATACTTTTCCGGTTTAACAAACGCATGTCGAAAATCCAGCCTCATATATCTGCATTTGTAGGTTTGTCAAATCTCGAAATGATTATGTAGATGGTAGATTTACTTTTTAAACCATACTTTTCCATTCATCACACTTGATGCTTGGTGCGAGACAAGTGTGAACAATATACAAATCCTACAGTATCTCAACCTGCTCTCACACAACGCATTAAGTGTGAACAATACACACATATACTAGAGTGTCTCAACCTGCTCTCACACCAAGCATCAAGTGTGAACAATACACACATACTACGGTATCTCAACCTGCTCTCACACCATTCATCACACTTGATGCTTGGTGTGAGAGCAGGTTGAGATACTGTAGTATGTGTGTATTGTTCACACTTGATGCTTGGTGTGAGACAAGTGTGAACAATACACAAATCCTACAGTATCTCAACCTGCTCTCACACCGAGCATTAAGTGTGAACAATACACACATATACCAGAGTGTCTCAACCTGCTCACACACTAAGCATCAAGTGTGAACAATACACACATACTACAGTATCTCAACCTGCTCTCACACCATTCATCACACTTGATGCTTGGTGTGAGAGCAGGTTGAGATACTGTAGTATGTGTGTATTGTTCACACTTTATGCTTGTGTGAGAGCAGGTTGAGATACTGTAGTATGTGTCCCATGAGTAAGTGCGTCAGGATGGGAAATTCAGTCAGATGTTGTTGAACCTGGGCTTTATATCATGTTGATAATCCAATTGCATGGCAGAAGGGACACAGGAAATTCTTATCCTGAGTATTCATGGTGGAGGACCCACACAGAAATGTATCTGAAATAAACAAAATAAATATGATTAATTGTTTTTGGCTTTTGAGCATAATAATATTATCATCTGTTGCAGAGTGAACAGAAAGCCTTTGTAAGTGGGAAAGGGTCTAATTATAATGTTGAAAAAATGCACACAAATGATTCAGAGAAGATAAAAATATTTTGAAAACATCTATAAATATTGTAGCAAATAATGAGAATAGGCTCATTATGAACTATTTCTCCTTTCTCCACAATGTTGTCATAAGTCATCTGCTATGAGTGTCAGAAAGTGTCTGTACTTTTTGTTATCACTTGACATGGATATGTGATGGAGTTTTTGTTATCACTTGACATGGATTTATGATGGAGAATTTTTGTTATCACTGGACATGGATCTATGGTGGAGAGTTTTTGTTATCACTTGACATGGATTTGTGATGGAGAATTTTTGTAATCACTTGACATGGATTTATGATGGAGAATTTTTGTTATCACTGGACATGGATTTACTTGACATGGATTTATGATGGAGAATTTGTGTTATCACTTGACATGGATTTATGATGGAGAATTTTTTTGTTATCACTTGACATGGATTTGTGACGGAGAGTTTTTGTTATCACTGGACATGGATTTATGATGGAGAATTTTTGTTATCACTGGACATGGATCTATGATGGAGAATTTTTGTATCACTTGACATGGATCTATGAGGGAGAATTTTGTTATCACAACTAAAATTGAACTTGTGTGATGGTTTTCTTGACCCCTTTCCCAAATTGTGTGACTGTTTTATTGACCCCTTTCCCAAATTATGTGACTGTTTTATTGACCCCTTTCCCAAATTGAGTGACTATTTTATTGATCCCTTTCCAAAATTGTTTGACGTTTTATTGACCCCTTTCCCAAATTGTGTGACTGTTTTATTGACCCCTTTCCCAAATTGTGTGACTGTTTTATTGACCCCTTTCCAAAATTGTGTGACGGTTTTATTGACCCCTTTCTCAAATTGAGTGACTGTTTTATTGACCCCTTTCCTGAATTGTGTGACGGTTTTATTGACACCTTTCCCAAATTGTGTGACTGTTTTATTGACCCCTTTCCAAAATTGAGTGACTGTTTTATTGACCCCTTTCTCAAATTGTGTGACTGTTTTATTGACCCCTTTCCCAAATTGAGTGACTGTTTTATTGACCCCTTTCCCAAATTGTGTGACTGTTTTATTGACCCCTTTCCCAAATTGAGTGACTGTTTTATTGACCCCTTTCCCAAATTGATTGACTGTTTTATTGACCCCTTTCCCAAATTGTGTGACAGTTTTATTGACCCCTTTTCCAAATTGCGTGACTGTTTTATTGACCCCTTTCCCAAAGTGTGTGACTGTTTTATTGACCCCTTTCCCAAATTGAGTGACTGTTTTATTGATCCCTTTCTCAAATTGAGTGACTGTTTTATTGACCCCTTTCCCAAATTGTGTGACTGTTTTATTGACCCCTTTCTCAAATTGTGTGACTGTTTTATTGACCCCTTTCCCAAATTGAGTGACTGTTTTATTGACCCCTTTCCCAAATTGTGTGACTGTTTTATTGACCCCTTTCCCAAATTGAGTGACTGTTTTATTGACCCCTTTCCCAAATTGTGTGACTGTTTTATTGACCCCTTTCCCAAATTGTGTGACTGTTTTATTGACCCCTTTCCTAAATTGTGTGACTGTTTTATTGACCCCTTTCCCAAATTGCGTGACTGTTTTATTGACCCCTTTCCCAAATTGAGTGACTGTTTTATTGACCCCTTTCCCAAATTATGTGACTGTTTTATTGACCCCTTTCCCAAATTGAGTGACTGTTTTATGCACCCCTTTCTCAAATTGTGTGACTTTTATTGATCCCTTTCCCAAATTGAGTGACGGTTTTATTGACCCCTTTCCCAAATTGTGTGACTGTTTTATTGACCCCTCTCCCAAATTGAGTGACTGTTTTATTGACCCCTTTCCCAAATTATGTAACTGTTTTATTGACCCCTTTTCCAAATTGTGTGACGGTTTTATTGACCCCTTTCCCAAATTGTGTGACTGTTTTATTGACCCCTTTCCCAAATTGTGTGACTGTTTTATTGACCCCTTTCCCAAATTGTGTGATTGTTTTATTGACCCCTTTCCCAAATTGAGTGGCTGTTTTATTGACCCCATTCTCAAATTGAGTGACTGTTTTATTGACCCCTTTCCCAAATTGAGTGACTGTTTTATTGACCCCTTTCTCAAATTGTGTGACTGTTTTATTGACCCCTTTCCCAAATTGAGTGACTGTTTTATTGACCCCTTTCCCAAATTGTGTGACTTTTTTATTGACCCCTTTCCCAAATTGAGTGACTGTTTTATTGACCCCTTTCCTAAATTGTGTGACTGTTTTATTGACCCCTTTCCCAAATTGTGTGACTGTTTTATTGACCCCTTTCCCAAATTGTGTGACTGTTTTATTGACCCCTTTCCTAAATTGTGTGAATAATCATTGAATAGAGTTGAAAGCATTGTGGTAAAAGGGGAATCCTCTATTTGATAGATTTCTCCTTATATCACATTGTTTTAATAAGTCAGGTGGTTTAGAAGTGGAAAAGGGTTAAACTAAATATACCTTTTTGAATGACAGGGATCATTTAGAAGTGGAAAAGGGTTAAACTAAATATCCAGTTTTGAATGACAGGGATCATTTAGAAGAATTATTCAAACTGATCTTTCCACCAACCTGTTTGATAAATTGATTGATCAAGAGTTGTAAAGACTATATATCCGATCACAATATAATAACACAAAATGTGGTCTGAATGATGTATTCATGTCTCCACAGTCATTTAATGATCACAATACAACTATATATAGCACATTACCATCAACAACAATATGGCGTATACATTTTAATATGGAAGCACTCAGTCACTTTTTATCTTAATAAGCCTGTTAAACATACCAGGTTTCTTACTTTTATGTATTTCCATCATTTCCAAACCTTCTGTTTGCAGTTAATGAAGAGAAAACAGGTCTTTTTGCTCGAGGATATTTTTCTTATGAACATACTTTCCAACATGAAGACACTTTCTGACATCTCTGCTCAAGGAAATCTCTTATAAACACCCCTTCACACATGAAGACACTTTCTGACATCTCTGCTCAAGGGTATCTCTCTTATGAACTTCATTTCTAACATGAAGACACTTTCTGACATCTCTGCTCAAGGAAATCTCTCTTATAAACACCCTTCACACATGAAGACACTTTCTGCCATCTCTGCTCAAGGATATCTCTCTTATAAACACCCCTTCAAAGATGAAGACACTTTCTGACATCTCTGCTCAAGGATATCTCTCTTATAAACACCCCTCCACACATGAAGACACTTTCTGACATCTTTGATCAAGGAAATCTCTCTTATGAACATCCTTTCACATGAAGACACTTTCTAACATCTCTGCTCAAGGAAATCTCTCTTATAAACACCCCTTCACACATGAAGACACTTTCTGATATCTCTGCTCAAGGATATCTCTCTTATGAACATCCTCTCTAACATGAAGACACTTTCTGACATCTCTGCTCAAGGGTATCTCTCTTATGAACATCCTTTCCAACATGAAAACACTTTTTGACATCTTTGCTCTAGGAAATCTCTCTTATGAACATCCTATCCAACATGAAGACACTTTCTGACATCTCTGCTCAAGTAAATCTGTCTTATAAACACCCCTTCACACATGAAGACACTTTCTGACATCTCTGCTCAAGGATATCTCTCTATGAACTTCATTTCCAACATGAAGACACTTTCTGACATCTCTGCTCAAGGAAATCTCTCTTATAAACACCCCTTTACACATTAAGACACTTTCTGCCATCCCTGCTCAAGGATATCTCTCTTATGAACATTCTTTCCAACATGAAGACACTTTCTGACATCTCTGCTCAAGGAAATCTCTCTTATAAACACCGCTTCACACATGAAGACACTTTCTGAAATCTCTGCTCAAGGAAATTTCTCTTATAAACACCCCTTCACACATGAAGACACTTTCTGACATCTCTGCTCAAGGATATCTCTCTTATGAACTTAATTTCTAACATGATGACACTTTCTGATATAACTGCTCAAGGAAATCTCTCTTATAAACACCCCTTCACACATGAAGACACTTTTTGACATCTCTGCTCAAGGATATCTCTCTTATAAACACCCCTTCACACATGAAGACACTTTCTGACATCTCTGATCAAGGATATCTCTTATGAACATCCTTTCATACATGAAGACACTTTCTGACATCTCTGTCAAGGAAATCTCTCTTATAAACACCCCTTCACACATTAAAACACTTTCTGCCATCTCTGCTCAAGGATATCTCTCTTATGAACATCCTTTCCAACATGAAGACACTTTCTGACATCTCTGCTCAAGGAAGTCTCTCTTATAAACACCCCTCACACAGGAAGACACTTTCTGACATCTCTGCTCAAGGAAATTTCTCTTATAAACACCCCTTCACACATGAAGACACTTTCTGAAATCTCTGGAACAAACAACTTGTGAAAACATTGCTTTCAACTTTATTTATTTATGGAGAATTACCATATTTGTGTGCCAAGATTAGACTCTGTGAATGTGGACCAAGATTAGACTCTGTGAATGTGAACCAAGATTAGATTGTAAAATGTGAACCAAGATTAGATTGTGTGAATGTGGACCAAGATTAGACTCTGTGAATGTGAACCAAGATTAGATTGTGTGAATGTGGACCAAGATTAGATTGTGTGAATGTGGACCAAGATTAGATTGTGTGAATGTGGACCAAGATTAGACTCTGTGAATGTGAACCAAGATTAGATTGTGTGAATGTGGACCAAGATTAGATTGTGTGAGTGTGGACCAAGATTAGATTGTGTGAATGTGAACCAAGATTAGACTGTGTGAATGTGAACCAAGATTAGACTGTGTGAATGTGGACCAAGATTAGATTGTGTGAATGTGGACCAAGATTAGACTGTGTGAATGTGTGCCAAGATTAGACTGTGTGAATGTGGACCAAGATTAGACTGTGAATGTGGACCAAGATTAGATTGTGTGAATGTGAACCAAGGTTAGACTGTGTGAATGTGGACCAAGATTAGATTGTGTGAATGTGGACCAAGATTAGAGTGTGTGGATGTGGAACAAGATTAGATTGTGTGAATGTGAACCAAAATTAGACAGTGTGAATGTGGACAAAGATTAGACTCTGTGAATGTGAACCAAGATTAGAGTGTGTGGATGTGGACCAAGATTAGACTGTGTGAATGTGGACCAAGAATAGACTCTGTGAATGTGAACCAAGATTAGATTGTGTGAATGTGAACCAAGATTAGATTGTGTGAATGTGAACCAAGATTAGATTGTGTGAATGTAGACCAAGACTAGACTCTGTGAATGTGAACCAAAATTAGACTGTGTGAATGTGGACCAAGATTTGACTGTGAATGTGGACCAAGATTAGATTGTGTGAATGTGGACCAAGATAGATTGTGTGAATGTGGACCAAGATAAGACTGTGTGAATGTGGACCAGATACAGATAACAAGGTTTTCTATGTTTAGAATTCAGGCGCGTAGGTAGGCGTACGCACTAACGCACATGCGTACATTTTTTTTTGAAAATTGAAAAAATAAAAAAGGTTTTTTTCTCGAAAAATGCAATAAAAATTAAGGCCTTAGGGGGATTAGGGGTAAACAGTCAGAAACAATAAATGTTTAGAATTTTTGTTTGTTCTAAAACATTTAATTGCATGTGCCTTACGTCAGTATTATTGCCTCCTTTATGGTTCGGAACACATCAAACAAAATCGCCCTACTAGCTACACCGAGAGCCAAAATTATACGAGTGTCACTTTATATCCCGAGTTAAAAGAGTTAATCCCCTTTGTTTACATCACGGGAAATTCCAATATGGCGACCTCTAATAATAAAACGGAGTTTGAGCCTTCTTATCAAGATGTCTTTAATAAAACCGTATCTTATAATAACAATGACAAGATGCGCCTTCTCAATTGTAAATGGGACACCGTGCACCAGTTTGATTTTCCAAGCAGGTAATCTAACATAAATATATTTATTATCTATAATGTAAGATCGATTTGTTTACAATGGATTCAGCCGAGCCCTGGTAGCTCAGTGGGTAGCGACGCAGGCTGTCAATCCAGGGGTTGTGAGTTTGATTTCCGGTTCGGCCAACTTTCTTTCCGACAATTGACAAAAAAGTCAATGCGACATGCGTCATTCGTCTTCCACCAATGGGCTAAGTCTATGTGGAAAAGCAGTCAGTTGCTTGGGAAGATTGTTGTGTGGAGTACTGGTGTGAGAAAACCAGGAAATGCATGAGTAGGTGAACTGAGAAATTGTTAAAAACGGCGTTAAACCCCAATCAATCAATCAATTACAATGGATTCGTCAGACTCGCGTGGAATCAGATTAACCTATTGAACCCGTAACTAAGGGAAATGCTGGCCAAATTTTGAATTCAAGGGAGGCAACTCTTACATAAAAGTGTGCAAATGTGTAATCTGGCTTATCGTTCGTCGTATTACGTTTTACCCTAGGCCCCTTTTTCTCCAAACATCTCAAAGTTAAGAATTACCTCAATTCAAATTTCTCACATTTTCATTTGACTATAAATTCTTTAAGTTTTGATATGTAGCTGAGTTTGGTAAATTAGAACACTGTAACATTAAAATAAGATTTCTTTTGCAAATATTATATAATTTATAGGCCTATTAAGAATTTTAATTAAACTTATAAAAGTTGATTGAAATGTTGAGGAATTTGAGTTAAGGAAAATCTCAATGATGAGATGTTTCGAGAACATGCCATGATGGGGCCTTGTTCTAGAGCTACAGAAGTCAAACTGTACATATTCTTCACTTGCAGGTGCATTACCGGAAAGTATAGGAAAATCCAGTCACATTGGTTTATTAGTAATACATGGTTACGATACTCGACATCTGCTGGTGGAGTGTACTGTGCCCCATGTCACTTCTTCGCGGGTAAAAGTGAAATAATATGTATAATGAAAACCCAAACACGAAACTATTTGTCATAGTTTTTTTCATTTTATATAATTTACATTTATACGGTTTGCACATCCTTCTGGCCAGAGATTTCAGTAGTGCAGTCAATAGGGCACACGAATGTGAATGCCAAGAACCGTGGATTGAGCGCAGTCGTATTGTGTGTTTTTGTGGTACGTCCTGAAAGGCATTCAGTTTATTTGAGTCCGTCGGTCCCATTTATAAGATTATACCCTCCAGCACTGGGAAATGTTTAAGAAACATGAATTGAAGATGAAGATTCTTATGTAACGAGTTTCCCTTATCAGGAGCCCAAAATAACCCTGTATGTTGTGAGGCCGTGAAACAAAAATTCAAATTTTCAGTAAAACAAAACAAGAGTACCGCAAACGGTACATAATACGCCCGTCAGGAACTTCTTTGTAACTCATGCAGAATTTGACAAATATTCTAAGTCCAAAAAGGGGCATAACTCATTCAGAAATTCAAGGAAATGTAAACTTGATCTGTGACACTTGATTACAAAGCCATATACATAATTTCAGCTCAATACATAAAAGCATGTAGAAAAAAAGTGCGGAAAACAAATATTCTAAGGCCAAAAAGGGGCATTACTCATTCAAAAATTGACGAAATCCCAGGAAATATGAAATTGATCTGTGACACATCACTACAAAGCCTTATACAAAATTTCAGCTCAATACATCAAAGCATGTAGAAAAAAAGTGCGGAAAACAAATATTCTAAGGCCAAAAAGGGGCATAACTCATTCAAAAATTGTTGAAATTCGAGGAAATGTGAACTTGATCTGTGACACATGATTACAAAGCCATATACATAATTTCAGGTCAATACATCAAAGCATGTAGAAAAAAAGTGCGGAAAACAAATATTCTAAGGCCAAAAAGGGGCATTTCTCATTCAAAAATTGACGAAATCCCAGGAAATATGAACTTGATCTGTGACACATCACTACAAAGCCTTATACAAAATTTCAGCTCAATAGCTCAAAGCATGTAGAAAAAAAGTGCGGAAAACCCGAACAGACGGACGGAGGGACATGACCATACCATAATACGTACTGTTTTTAAGAAACGGTCGTATAACAAGGGGCATAACTCATTCAAAAATTGTCGAAATCCCAGGAAATATGAACTTGATTTGTGACACATCACTACAAAGCCTAATTAGCCTATATATTACACAATTTCAGGTCAATAGCTCAAAGTATGTAAGAAAAAAGTGCGGAAAACCAATATTCTAAGTCCAAAAAGGGGCATAACTCATTCAAAAATTGACGAAATCCGAGGAAATGTGAACTTGATCTGTGACTCATGATTACAAAGCCATATACAAAATTTCAGGTCAATAGCTCAAAGTATGTAGGAAAAAAGTACGGAAAACCAATATTCTAAGTCCAAAAAGGGGCATAACTCATTTGAAAATTGACGAAATTCAAGGAAATGAGAACTTGATCTGTGACACTTGATTACAAAGCCATATACATAATTTCAGCTCAATACATCAAAGCATGTAGAAAAAAAGTGCGGAAAACAAATATTCTAAGTCCAAAAAGGGGCATAACT
The DNA here is from genome assembly GCA_031761405.1 of Serripes groenlandicus. Classification (NCBI taxonomy): domain Eukaryota; kingdom Metazoa; phylum Mollusca; class Bivalvia; order Cardiida; family Cardiidae; genus Serripes; species Serripes groenlandicus. The sequence continues at coordinate 54,203 of JASEVX010000494.1, read as the reverse complement.
CATTCAAAAATTGACGAAATCCCAGGAAATATGAACTTGATCTGTGACACATCACTACAAAGCCGTATACAAAATTTCAGCTCAATAGCTCAAAGTATGTAAGAAAAAAGTGCGGAAAACCCAAACAGACGGACGGAGGGAGGGACATGACCATATACCATAATACGTACCGAACGGTCGTATAAAAATCAATATTATTGCCATGTTATTTATATTTAAAATGAGAAAATTAAAACTAGAAAAACAATTATTAAGTCAGTAAAATTAAGCTTTTTGACTAGTAAATTGTCACAAATTATCATAAATATGCATAATTTCTGCAGGTGTAAGTAAATGTATGTGTGTACATTAGATACATTACCAACTCATATTTTGCAGGTAAAGTTAAGAAGTCACTAGTTTCGACGGCTGCCACCGACCCCAGCAACATTGGTAGGCTTATTGGTACCCATACAACCAGTGATGTTCATATCAGTTCTATTGAGGCAGCGGAGAACTTCATTAGTATAATGAATAGTGAAAAGAAAGACATAGTATGTTCGATGTCTACCTCCTACAATACCGTAGTGGAAAGAAATAGACAAATTCTGAAAGCTATTGTTGATACGATTGTTCATGTGGAAAGCAAAGTCTATCTTTACGAGGTCACGAGGATGAGCATGGAAACTTCAGAGCTTTACTTTAATATCAGGCTAAATACAACACTATACTTCAAGACCACTTGACAAATGGTGATCCTAGGATTATGTACACCTCACCAGATATCCAAAATGAGATAATTGAGATTTGTGGGCAACAGATTAAAACTAAAATTGTTGACAGCTGTAATAAGGCCCCATTCTTCAGGTTCATAGCCGATGAAGCAACAGATGCTTCAACAATGGAGCAAATGTCTCTCTGTCTACGATACTTTCATGGTGATACTCGTGCTGTAAGAGAGGACTTTATTGCCTTTGCGGAATGTGACGCTACAACAGGAGAAGCATTGTCTAAGGCTTTTTTAAGCAACTTAAGAGCTGCTGGCGTTGATGTAAATAAGATGCGGGGACAAGGGTACGACGGCGCATCAAACATGTCCGGAAAGTATTGTGGCGTTCAGGCCCGTATAAGACAAGAACTACCACGAGCTGTGTATACACACTGTAAAGCGCATTGCTTAAACCTAGAAATAATACACGCGTCAGAAGAACTGGCTAGAAACATGATGACAACTGTCCAAGAAGTGGCATTTTATTTTAACTACTCAGCCAAACGACTCTTACGGTATCAGGAAACGTTGACCAACGATGCAGAGAGTAGGGCGGCCATGGAACATCGTACCAAGTTACAGTCTCTGTGTGAAACACGATGGGCGGCACGAGCTGATGCTTTAAACACATTCAAATGTACTTATACGACCGTGTTTGAAACACTAGACGATATATGTACAAACTATCGCGACACCAAAGCTGGCCCATTCAAACTAGCTATCACGCAGTTTGGATTTATAGTAAGTCTTGTGGCAATTGAACATGTGCTGTCAGGATTAGTCCCCTTATAACAAATGTTACAGAACAAATCATGTGACTTAATCGAGGCTTCAACCGTTGCTCATCAGGTAACAGAAGAGCGTAATGACGTTATGGTATGGAAAGTGCTATATGCGAAAGCTGTAGAAATGGCTCAATCAGTTGATGTACAGCCGGGCAGACCAAGGGGACGAAATAATCAACGCCAGCAACATCACCCCAACGTGCCAGCTGAGTCTATTTCGGATTATTGGAAGAGAAATATGTACATTCCCTTTGTAGACCACCTTCTAGTGGAATTATCCGACAGGCTTATTGAGGACGGTGAGCGATTTAATGTTCAATTCCTTATACCAAATTCCTTGGATCAGCTTACAGTACAGAGGGTTGGGGCAATATATGACGCCTTTAAGGATGATCTAGCCGCAGACGACTTAGAGGAGTTTAAGAGGGAAGTAAGCAGATGGAAGGCACGACATGCTGTGGCAGTTGACACTGTGACACCCAGCACATTAGGCGATACTCTAGCCATAACAAATAGAGAACTGTATCCAAATGTCACGACTTGTCTTCACATCCTCCTTGCCATGCCAGTATCAACTGCTACTGCTGAACGCTCATTCAGCAGCATGCGACGTCTGAAGACATATCTCAGGTCTACAATGAGCACCGGTAGGTTGTCAGGACTCGGCCTCATGAATATCCACAGGAACAGAGACATTGACACCAATCATGTCATTGACGCATTTGCGAGAAAAAAGATCGCCGACTAGCTTTATTGTTTCACGTATAAGCCCTGTCGATAAACGTTATGGTGTTAACGTAACTTTAAATAATATTAAATCGTTTTAAGGTAATACGGTAGATCTTCGTATTAATCGACTATTCTTAACTTTAAAGTGTTTGTGATGATACTCTTATCTAGTCATAGCTTTTCAAATGTTTAAATTATGTTCATGTATTATGTAGGTCTAAACATTATTTACATATATCGAATGTCAAGTTAGTCATTCAACGTAACATTTACATTGAGTCACGACTATGTCAAGATTATGTCAGGTCTAAAAAAACGGGACTCTGGTGATCATTTTAGATAAAATGAGGAATAAGCTATGTAATTTTTGTTGTATTTTTTTCCATAAAATAGTTGTGAAATTGCACAAAAACACACCTCTGGCTATATAGCCAAAAAAAAACCTAGATTTGGTGCGTACACTCAATATCAGCCCAGCTACGCGCCTGTAGATGTATGTATTCCCTTATACAGTTAACAAGGTTTTCTATGTTTAGATTTATGTTTTATAAATTTATAATATGAATTAAGGCAAAGCCTCAGAAAGTTTCGGGAACTGCATTCAGTCTCAACATATTTAATCACCTACTAAGCTGTTGTGCACTAACACATTTACTATTTGCTCAATTGATAATGGATAGAGTTGTCACCCAGGGTTAGAGAGTTCAAGTTCAAGCTGAGTCAACTTACGGTACTTCCCGAATGTCAAAGACTTTTTTTACCAGTGAATATTGAACATTTTTCTGACTGTTAAGTTTGGGGGAATATCCTGATAGCCATAATAAATACATTAAATAACATATAAAATATGTTTATATGTCTTTGGATAAATGCATCAATATTTTGAAAAAAACAAAAACCATTTCTGCCAATTGAACTTGAAATCAGACAAGCAGTTGCAGAGGAAAAACGTTTAAATTTGTCATTTTACCATTTTCCTGATGCCACATTTCAGCATTGCTTTGAACTAATCAATATCCCTTGAACAATTTATGTACAGGGTTTTAATTAAAGAACGTTTTTTGCCAAATTATCTTGACATAAGACATGCAGTTTAAGAGGAAAATTGTTATGGCAGCATTGATTTTAAACCACTCTGGAAAGGGCAACGACGTAATGTTTTTTGAAGCCAAATTATCTTGAAACAAGACCCCTAACTCTGATGATGCCTGGCAACATTGTTTTTTAATTAATAAATATGACTTGAATAATTGTATGGATGGTCACATAAGGAAAATTAATGCAACAGTGTTATAACTTTGAAATTATACCAGCAACTTCCTTCTTTTCTCATGCCACATGCGGATAATATTTTTCAACCAATCAATATGATTTGAATATTTTTAGGGTTATATAAGGAACTTTCCTGCCACATTATACAGAAATACCAGAATACCTAAACATTGTGTCACTAGCTTTACTTCTTTTCTGATGCGGTATTTTCCAGAATTCAACACAGAATTTATTCCTTTAAACATTTTGAAAGAGGACACCAAATCAATATTTCTGTGCAGTTCACTTAAAATTGGTCAAGTAGTTTAAAAGTAGCTGTTGTTTAAATAAATAGTTGCTGGTGGATATTGCATGATGGATTAAGGATTATCACAATAGCTCAGCTGATATTGATTAAATTGTATGTATTTAGCTACAGTGTCATTTTCTCCCCACTGAGATTTGAACTCAGAACTCCTGGCTAGACCAAGTGTTTTACCAGTTAAAACTATAAGGTCTCAAAATGTAGCTAAACACATTTAATTTACGATCAAGATTGTCCTCAAAGAAAGTAACAACTGGTAAATGCCTCATGTACTACACCAAAAAAAGGAATTCCTAATAAATCCGAGCTTGTGATAGTTTAATTGTAATTTAAACAAGAGCGCCAAATGTCACAAAATACGCCCGTCCTGTTTTTTTGAGACCAATTAAGTATAGTGATAATTGGTTGTACATCAAGCAAATTTAGAGAGCAGACACAGTTTTGGCCATTTCGAGGGACATAAGAGTGTAGTGACTAAGATAATGTGGTAAGTTATCGAACTTGTCCAAGATATTATGCCAATACACATTCTGAATAAATTTGGTGATGATTGGAAAAAGGCTTCTAAAGTTATTGAGCTAACAAGACCAATTTTAGGTAATTTCTTTAATAAAAGGGGGATAACTCTTGATTGACTACAGCAATATGGCTAGTTATCGAACTATAATATTCTTATTACTGTTTAGTCTTATGCAACCATGTCACTTATATCATCTCATGTATTTGCTATGTAAAACATGAGTATAAGAAGTTTTTCAAATGCAATTACGAGTAGAATAAGCTATGTTTTTCAAGGATTGAAATAATTTAATCAATATTTGAAGAAGATAACCAAATGAGCAAATGGGACAAATAATTTTTAAATCGGGCCAGTATTCTGAACAAGAGGGCCATGATGGCCCTGGAATCGCTCACCTGTTTTTTTTTTTTCACTTTAGCTATATAAGCCCCGCCCCCTGGCAGCCATAGTTTTCGACAAATCAACTTGGCTTGAAGGAATCTGATAGAGGGTCACCCTAGGAACATTTCTACAAAATTATTTGAAAATCTGCCTGACACTTTCGAAGGAGAAGATTTTTAAGTTTTCACTATAGCCATATAATGCAATATAGCCCTGCCCACTGGCGGCCATGTTTTTCGACCAATCAACATGGCTTGAAGGAATCGGATAGTGGGTCACTTAAGGAACATTTCTATAAAATTATTTGAAAATCTGCCTGACACTTTTGGAGAAGAAGATTTTTTAAGTTTTCACTGTAGCCATATAAGGCAAAATAGCCCCGCCCCTCCTGGCGGCCATGTATTTCGACCATTCAACATGGCTTGAAGGAATCTGATAGTGGGTCACTTAAGGAATATTTCTACAAAATTATTTGAAAATCTGCCAACCAGTTTGGGAGAAGAAGATTTTTTAAGTTTTCACTATAGCCATATAAGGCAAAATAGCCCCGCCCCCATGGCAGCCATGTTTTTCGATCAATCAACATGGCTTGAAGGAATCTGATAGAGGGTCATCCAAGGAACATTTCTACAAAATTATTTGAAAATCGGCCTGACACTTTCGGAGGAGAAGATTTTTTAAGTTTTCACTATAGCCATATAAGGCAAAATAGCCCCGCCCACTGGCGGCCATGTTTTTCGACCAATCAATATGGCTTGAAGGAATCTGATAGAGGGTCATCCAAGGAACATTTCTACAAAATTATTTGAAAATCTGCCAACCAGTTCTGGAGAAGAAGATTTTTGAAGTTTTTTTCATTTCGTTGCCATGGAAACCAGAATTATGCATGGATCCCAAAAATTTGAAGGAATTCTGGTGAGGTCAATGTGGAGATGCTTCCTGTGAAGTTTCATCCCAATTGACCCACTGGTTACTGAGGAGAAAAAGTTGACAGAAGCCGGACGATGGACGCCGGACGCCGGACAAAAGGCCATCACAATAACTCACCCTGAGCACTTCGTGCACAGGTGAGCTAAAAAAAAAAATACATTTCCTTTGCAAAGAGGATAAGCATTAAGGAACATTCTTATGAAGGTGGATTGCAATGGACAAAGTGGTACAGAAGGAGACATTGTTTAACCCTTTCCCTCATACAACAATTCTGCAGCAGACAATTTTAAACATATATGTCAAAAAAGGGAAAATCTGAATGGATAACCTATGACCAAAAGTAGAAAACAATGTGGCAAAAGGAGAAATTGCTTGTTCTGAGCAATTTCTTCTTTTGTCACTATGTATCAAAAATCTGTCTGTAGCAGAGGCATCAGAAAGCGTCTATATGAGGGAAAGGGTTAATAACACTTTCCCACTTGTAGATGACTTTTGAAATCACTGTGGCAAAGGGAGATAATGCTCATAGTGAATATTTTATCCTTTTGCAAAATTGTTATAAACTGTATTCCATAGTTTAGCTTTTATCCAAAGAGATTTTCCATATTTTGGCCTAGCTTTTTTTAATGTTGTCTGTGGGAAAGGGATAAAGAAAATACAGATGAGGAATGTCACTCATTACATCACATGATGCAAACCAACAAGACCCTGGAAAGAAAGTTCAGAACAAGCTTTAGACCCTAGTTTGAAAGAAACAAACAACTTAAGTTCACCTTTTCCCTCATATGGACATTTTCTGATGCCTCTGCAGCAGACAGATTTTTGAATACAGTGACAAAAGAAGAAATTGCTCAAAATGAGCAATTTCTCCTTTTGCCACAATGTTTTCCTCTTTAAGTCATAGGTTGTCCATTCAATTATAGAGATTTTCTAATTTTTGACAAAAATGTTCAAAGTCATCTGCTGCAGAATTGTTGTATGAGGGAAAGGGTTAAACGTATTGAGCAATTATTTCAACTCAAGATTATCAATAATTTTACTTTCATTTATAGAGATTTTCCATTTGTTTTGCTTAGATGTTTTCAAAATGGTCTGTTGCATATTTGTTTTATGTGAGAAAGGATTTAGGTTAATATTTTTTATTTAAACTGATATTCCATTCTCATTTGGGGCTACACCCCTCAACTCCTGCTTCATCATTAATTCAATTATACTGTGCAAAGACAAAAAAAAATAAAAATTGTAAAAAAGAACAATAGGTGACTAGGTCAAACTGTATACACTACCGGTAAGTCTTTGTGCCAACATAATATAAACAATGTTTTTATGCCTGTTAGTAAAAATAACCATATTCAAGAATGCAAATCTTTTGAGTGGACATGCACAGTACATTTCACCTATTTGAATCAATAAAATCTTTTCACAATTGAAGGTTATAATGTTATGCTAATCTAGTTTAACTGCCAATTTATCAAAGAATAATTTTAACAGACATCATCAATTTAACGCTTTTAAGCTTTCCCACAAGACAAATCTGCAGTAGACGACTTTCAAAATGTCTACTCAAAAATAAGGAACATCTCTATAATTGTTAAAACCTATATAGAATAAATAAAGATAATTTGCCACATATTGGTCAACATCAGCCCCTTTGAATGAATGTTAAAATATTTTATTTCATGTTACCGGACGCATCTAACTTTTTATCAACCCCTGCAATTGTATTGAATTCCACCCAGTGTAAGAAATAGGCCAGACAAAATATGGCTTCCGACCTACAGACAGACAGACAGACAGCCCGACACAGTGACTCCTATATACCCCCTCTTCTTCGAAGGGGATATAATTATGGTATCAACTGATTTCAATAACTAAGATTTCATTATTAGTTTATCTTGTAATCAAGACCATCATGACTGTTTTATTATCGGAACTTGTGGCCAACCAGAGATGATCAAGATGAGCCTGCACATATGCACACCCACCCTGGTCAAGATCTTTTAACCCTTTCCCACTTACAACAAATCTGCAGCGGACAACTTTGAAAACATGGTGACAAAAACCTGAACAATCTCCATTAAAGATAGCTCAATTTTTAAATAAAGTTAAAAAAACATTGTGGCCAAAGGAGAAATTGCTCATGATGAGCAATTTCACCTATGGCCACAATGTTTTCAAAAGTCATCTGCTGCTATTGCGTCAAAATGCGGATGGGAAAGGAATAGTCTATTTACGTCCCTCTAATCAACCTGGCTGTCTTTGTGGGTCAAATAAACCTCTACATCGGATGGTTGATTTATGCATGCGCTGCCATTTCATCTACCCATATGTTTCCTGGCTTTCTCACACCAGTCTATCCAAGCCACTGGCTGTTTTTTCCACATAGACTGTTAGCCCATTGGTGTAAGTGCCAGAAGGATGATTGAACTCACAGCCCGCGACACTAATGACTGGTCTAGCATGGCCCCGTCCTAGATATGATGGAGTAAACTGGTCTTTCCTCTCTACGATATCTCTCTTAGTACCTCTCTTGGTACCTCTCTTGGTACCTCTCTTGGTTAGACTCAAAATAATCGACTCGGTGAAACAAACTATGTTGTTGAGACTCAAAAGAATTTTACACAACAACAAAATTGTTATTAAATTGTCATTACTAATGATTAGTACTTTCTCGCATCCACCATTATTGCAAGGGATGACTGACAACCCCTAAAATATGGAAAACGCGAACAAGAGCACCGCAGAACAAATGTCAACACTCGACTGTTTTATTTTCATGAATTTCGAGTCCAAAAAGAGGTATAGCTGAATAATTATTAAAGCCAGGGTTATGTGACTTGGTTATAGACATGTGTATTGTTTCTAGGAACCAAGTTTCATTTGAATATGTGTAACTGTCTTTTAGTTATGAGGTAAGGTTAAAGTTTTGTGACGTCGACACCAAGGGGTTTCACAATATAGCTCAAAATAAAAACACTCTATAATTCTATATTTCGGCCATAGGCATTCTTCACGTTATATTTAACAAAGATCACACACTATCTTAAAAAAAAAAAGACAAGCTAGAAGTCATCAAATAGATTTAAAAGCATTGTGGCAAATGAAGACAATGCTCATTGTGAGTAGTTTCTCCTTTTGACACAAAGTTTTCAAAGGTTGTCTGCTGCAGAGTCTTCAAAATGTTTCTGGATGTGGAAAAGGGTTACTATAACAACCTGTCATGTCTCTATAGTCATTATTCCTGTGATGCAGTTCCTCAGTAAATGAAGTATTATACCATAAGTAATACACCATGTACAGGCGTGTTTGGCGGCATTATTACTTTTGAAAACATATGTTGAAAAATGAGCAATTTCTCCATTTACCGCGACGATTAAAGTGTATTCAATGATTAAACGGCATGGGGTGCCTGCACTGGGTTAAAAAATAGTTTTCCCATCGTTTTCACCAAATTGAAAAGTTTTTGCCACTTTATGGACATGAGAGCCAAATAATTAGCCATTAAAGCAAAACGTTTCGCAACTTGCAACAAATTGTTTCCTTTGTTTGTCTCTTTAAAATCAACTTTTTTATCAAAAATCAAGTTTATAGATATATGTTTTGATGTCTGTTAAGTCAAGTTTATAGATATATGTTTTGAAAACTGTTAAGTCAAATTTATAGATATATGTTTTGATGTCTGTTAAGTCAAGTTTATAGATATATATTTTGATGTCTGTTAAGTCAAGTTTATAGATATATGTTTTGATGTCTGTTAAGTCAAGTTTATAGATATATGTTTTGAAGTCTGTTAAGTCAAGTTTATAGATATATGTTTTGATGTCTGTTAAGTTAAGTGATAGTTTAAGTTTGACTTAAAAAGATAGATAAGATAGAATTCTGTTATTAAATTGGTAAACAATTGCATAGGCAAAATAATTCTTTGAAGAGAAAGACGGAAGTTGAATTACAATGACAGGTCATGAATACCGGTATAATCCGGGCCAAGACTTATCAAGATTAGGTTTTATAATGACAATATTTTACGAATACGAACGGGAAACAGGTAGACTTAAGTCTGATATAGATTATCCAGTTTCATTTCAAACTAACGTACATCAATAATCATGTAAATGATAGTTAAGAAATTAATTAAATAGTTTAACTGGGAGACTTGATTAATATAAATTGACAGGCCTAGCTTCAATAATCAGAGTATACTAACCAACAAAAAGAAACTACACCTTGTGTATTTGCATTGAAGTGTCATTAACTGCGAGCCTTTACCCGGATTAAAGGAAAAGGGCACATCAATCTGCTAAGGATTTTCAAATTTGCCAAAACCAAAGAGGAACCAGCTTGTAACTGTGTGAAACATTATTTTCCCCTTTACACCAAACCCTGAGACAGTGAAAAGTTATTGCCATTCAATTTTTGCAAATTGAAAAAAAGTTACGCCACTTTCTCTTAATTTTCGCATTTTGCAAAAATGCCAAACAACAGCGCGGGCCTTCAAACTGGCCTTTAACCCTTTCCCTTATATATACGCTTTTTGACGCCTCTGCAGCAGACAGCTTTTGGAAAACATAGTGACAAAAGAAGCAATTTCTCCTTTTGCCACAATGTTTTCCACTTTTAGTCATAGGTTATCCATTCAATTATAGCGATTTTCTATTTTTTAACAAAATATGTTTCAAGTCGTCTGCTGCAGAATTCTCGTATGAGGGAAAGGGTTAAAGAAATGTTTGAGTCATAAGAGAGATTAAAAGACCAGTTTACTTCTCCTTATCTAGTCCTCTGTAAATGAAAAAGCAAAAATATCCTACTCACCCCTCTCTCTCTTTACATTCCTGCACATGATGATCAATCACCATGGTAACACAATCCTCAAATATGATATCACTTCCTGTGAGAGTGTTATGATCCACAAGATGCAACTTTTCTCGGCGTGTAAAGACTCAAACTTGAGCTGGTTCCTGAACGTCAATGTGTCTGTCTGGATGTTGAGTTTGTTGAAGAAATGGGTTGTCTCAGTATGAAGTTGATGTTCGAATTCGGGAATATTTAACACAGGTATCACAGGAATCTCCTTGTATTTCTGGATGGGAATAATAAAAAAAACATTTTTGTATAGGCAGAAATACAGAGACAAGAGGGCCAAGAGGCCTCAGATCTCTCACCGGAGTACCAGTTTGAGTCTAGAAATAGAGACAAGAGGGCCAAGAGGCCTCGGATCTCTAACTTGAGTACCAGTTTGAGTCTAAAAATAGAGACAAGGGGCCAAGAGGCCTCGGATCTCTCACCGGAGTACCAGTTTGAGTCTAGAAATAGAGACAAGAGGGCCAAGAGGCCTCGGATCTGTCACCTGAGTACAAGTTTGAGTCTAAACCCTTTCCAACATACAGTTTCTGACGCCTCTTCAGCAGATAACTTTTGAACTGTATTCAATATTTATTCTCTCGATCATTTATAGAGTTTCCTCATTCTTGATTAAATGGTTTCGAAGTGGTCTGCTGCACATTTGTTGTTTTTGAAAGCATCTAAAAAATATAAATATTTACAGGACATTAACCCTTTTCCATTGACGTTTTTCTGATGCCTCTATAACATACAAATTGTGAACTAGCTATTTCTCTATTTGTCACCATGTTTTTCTACTCTATTAAAAAAATAAACTTCCATTCATAGAGATGTTCTCAAAGTCATTTTTTATATGTGGGAAAGCACTAAATTATTCTGATCTAAGGAAGAGTACACATCTGTAATAAATGCTTAAAGTGAAACCAGCCCCCAACCCACAGGGACTTTGTGTTTACCTTAGTATCATAGCCATCTGTATTGGGTCATTCAAGGCAACATCCCTTGCAAATTATTTTGAAATAGGACCAGTGCTCTTACAAGAAGATTTTCAAAGCTTGCACTTAACACACATAAGAGAAATTAAACGGCCACAGGTTAACCACCCAATCAAGATGACCTGAACAGTATTTAAAGAAGATCAAAACCAAGGGATTTCTGTGTATTTTTATTGAAATCTGACAAGTTCCTTCACATGAGATCTTCACTATAAGCATGTAAAAGAAACTCTAACCTATCACCTGAGGGATGGTAAAATATCATATATGTAACTGCTAAAACCAATTAAAATCTGATCAAGAGTGGGAAAGAAACTGCAAGGATTATCAATCGGCCGAAAGCCCCAAAAAAGTATTCACAAAAAAGAAAAGTATTCACACACAAAAATCAAGTATTAACATAAAAAAAAAAGAGCTGTCCTTATGACTGCATGCTTGACTATTCATAAACAGTGGTTTGATAGAGTAAAATAAGGCTGTACCGGACGATTGTTATGTTTGGACAATGAATGTCGGTAAACTCTGTTCATTTCCTTATCATGTCATAGTATTTCTATGTCCCAAAATGGGAATAATTTAGTCAAAAACTGATGGCGAGTTATTGGAATTATCCTGCAAGGTCATGGGATGACATCTAATAAGGTTGTGAAGTAATAACATTTGTGGTTTGTGAGAAAAGGGATTGCATGAAAACCACAATTTTCTTAGTCTCCAATGGAGCAAAATTCAGTAAAAATCCAATGAAGAGTAATGGGACTTGTCCTGCAAGGTCATGTGATGACATTCAATAAGTGTGTGGTTTGTGAGGAAAGGTGTTGTATGCAAAACTTTAAACAAATTGTTTAAGCCCAAAAAGGCATTAAATCTTTGAAGAACTTGAAAGCGCACTACCAAAGGAACATTCCTGTGGATTTGTGTAGCTATCTATTTTAACCGAATACATTATGTTACGGGTCAGAAAAAGGAACATTTTTGCTAAATTATCTTGAAATTTAATAAGAATGGATTTAAAAAGTTTTGTCATTTTGACCCTTTTCTCATGCCACCTTGCTGCCCTTGTTTAAACAAATCAACATGGCTTGAACAGTTTTCGTAGAGGGTCAGGTCACTCAAGGTACATTTCTACCAAATTATCTTCGAATCAGACAAGTGGATTTTGGAGGAAAAGGATTTTAAAGTTTGGGCATTTTTCTCATTTTCTGATGCTGCAGCAAAGTAATTTAGTTCTATAGATAATGTAAGTCTTTGAACAATTTTGAAAGATGACCAACAAAGGAACATTCCTGTGAAGTTAAGATGAAATTGGTCCAGTGGAATGGTAGGAGTTGTCATTTGTAGCTGAAAGTTTAATTTACCCCTTTTCTGATGACACCTGGTTGCTAAGATTTTGTAACCAATCAATATGGCTTGAACAAATTGGAGTAGAAGATCACTGTAGTAAGATTTCTATGCAATTTTACCGTTTCTTAGTTACTGAGATATGGACTCTCATGAAGTTACTCATTTTGATCTTTGACCTTTAATTGTGACCTTGACATTTGAGGTACAGGCCTGGGTCTTGCGCATGACACACCACCTCATCATGGTGATCTTTTGTACCAAGTTTCTTGGAAATCCTATAATGGATGGTTAAGATGCTGCCCGGACAAGGTACAGTCCTATCAAACAGTACTCATGTTGATCTTTGACCTCTAAGTGTGACCTTGACATTTGAGGTACAGACCTAGGTCTTGTGCAAACACGCCGCCTCATCATGGTAAAATTTTGTGACAAGTTTCTTGGAAATCCTATGATGCATGATTAAGATGCGGGCCGGACAAGGTTTGGACAGACGGACTCATGGAGGCACGCACGCACATACATACAACAGACCCCCATTGCAACAGCTATGTCAAGCTTACAGCAAGCGGGCTCGACAAAAATTCGTCTGTGTAAATTTACAGACGTGTTTTAGACAATCAGGACTTACAAAAAACGTCATCTTCTTGATTTTTGATGATTAATTTTGGATTTATATATCCTCCTACTTTACTTATTAGGCAAAACAGCCCCACCCCTGACGACCATGTTTTTCAACCAATCAACAGGACTTGAAGAAATCTCATAGATGGGTCACCCAAAAAACATTTCTACAAAATTATATGGAAAACAGCTAAAGCCATATAAGGCAATCAGCACGCCCCCTAGTGGCCATGTTTATTGACCAATCAACATGAAGAGATCTGAAAAAGGGTAACCCAAGGAACATATCTAAAAAATTATTTGAATATCAGTCGACCGGTTCAGTAGGAGAAAGATTTTTAATTTTATTTCATTCGTCTGCCATGGAAACCAATATTCTGAATGAATCTAAAAACAAGAGGGCCATGATGGCCCTGGATCGCTCAGCTTAATTATACAATGTACATGTACTGCAATGCAAAACACATCAAGACAATTATTCTGAATGACACCTCCACAGTGTTAACAAGATTTTCCTTCATTTGGCCTAGTGATCTATATTGTTTAACCTGATATGACCCATATTCCAACATGGACTAGATATCATCAAGACAACATTCTGACAAAGTTTCAACTTGCTCAAAGTAAAAAGGCGGCCTCTGGAGTTTGAACAATGTTTTCCTTTATTGACCTTGTTTCTGACCCAATATGACCCATTTTCGAACTTGACCTAGATATAATTCAGACAAACATTCTGACCAAATTTCAAGCTGCTGAAGCAAAAAATGTGGCATCCAAAGTGTTAACAAGATTTTCTTTCAATTTGGCCAAGTGACCTAGTTACTGACCCAATATAACCTATATTCAAACTTAACCTAGATATCTTAAAGACAAACATTCTGATAAAGTTTAAACAAGCTCAAGTTAAAAATGCAGTATCCATAGTGTTAACAAGATTACCCTTCAATTCGGTCTAGTGACCTAGTATTTGACCCGGCATGACCCATATTTAAACTTGGCCTAGACATTCTGACCAAATTATAACCGCTGAAGCAAAACATGCGGCTTCTACAGAGTTAATAAGATTTTCCCTCAATTTGACCTATTGACCTAGTTTCTGACCCAATATGACACATATTTGAACTTGACCTAGATATCTTTATGACAAACATTGCGGCCTCAGATAAAGTTTCAACATGCTCAAGTTGAAAATGTGGCCTATACAGTGTTAACAAGATTACCCTTCAATTTGACCTAATTTTTGAACCGGCATGACCCATATTTCAACATTCAGCTCAACATTCTGACCAAATTTCAAGCTGCTGAAGCAAAAAATGCAGCTGTTACAGTTTTAACAAGATTTTCTTCAATTTGGCCTATTGACCTAGTTTCTGACCCATATTCGAACTTGACCTAGATATTTTTAAGACAAACATTCTGACAAAAATTGCGACCTCTGGAGTGTTAACAAGATTTTCCTTCAATTTGACCTAGTGACATACTTTTTGACCCTTCATGACCCATATTCGAACTTGACCTACATATCATCAAGACAACCATTCTGATAAAGTTTCAACATGCTCAAATTGAAAATGTGGCCTCCAGAGTGTTAACAAGATTTCCCTTCAATTTGACCTAGTGACCTAGTTTTTGATCTCATATGGCCCAGTTTCGAACTTGTCCAAGATTTGATGGAGATGAATGTTCTGATCAACTTTCATGAAGATTGGATGCAAAATGTAGCCTGTATAGAGTGTTAACAAGCTCAAATGTTGATGATGCATGACGCACGATGCATGGAAGGACGCCGGACAAAATGTGATCACAATAGCTCACCTTGCACTTCGCATAGGTGAGCTAAAAAAAATAAGGAATTTTAGTGAATACATTGAGAGGATGCTTTCTTTGAAGTTTCATCCCAATTGACCCAATGGTTAGAGATGAAGATGTTAAGGGATGCAAGACGTTCAACAAAAGCCTTAGGTGAGCTCAAAAAGGGCCATAATCATATGCAGGATAGAGTTAGTTTACTTAATTATTTACATAGGTGTGATGGTTGGGAAGCCTTGTAGAAGGTCTCAATGCAATGCATCCAGTAGAAACTGAGCTATGTTGTACTTGCATGCAAAACCTTAACCAAGGTGTGAGGCCAACACCAGGTCGAGAACCATAGCTATCGTATTCTCCGAATAGTCGAGCTAAAAATCATGAAAATCTTGTGGAACATAAGCAGGTATTTGAGAGAGAGCAAACAAAATTGTGAGAATGGAGAAAATAAATGTTTTCTTAACCCTTTCCCACAAACAACTATTCTGCAGCAGATAGTTTGAAAACATCCAGACGATTCTTTCGAGTATCACACCATTAGGTTTGGTTGAGTAATAAGAGAGATAATCCAGTTTACTCCCTCTTACCTTGCCTTTTGTCCATTGATTGGAAAGTGTTAAAAGATATTTGTTTCTGCAGCAGATAACACATTTTTGTTGCAATATGAGTCATTTGTGCTTTTGTGTGGTGTAACATTACATTTCAATTTATCTATTATTTCACTATTTTTAACAGACTTATGTGTCACCCTGCTCAGGCAATACATTTATAAGAATCTAAGAATACCATTGGGTTTAGCTATAGGTAAGGCAACAGATGTTCTATACAAATAACATTAACCCTTTCCCTCATACGACAATTCTGTAGCAGACGACTTTTAACATATTTTGTCGAAAAATGGAAAATCTCTATAATTGAATGGATAACCTATGACTAAAAGTGGAAAACATTGTGTCAAAAGGAGATATTGCACGTTTTGTGCAATTCCTTCTTTTGTCACTATGTTTTCAAAAAGCCATCTGCTGCAGAGGCGTCAGAAATCGTCTATATGAGGGAAAGGGTTAACACTTTCCCAGATGCAGATGCATTTTGACGTCTTTTGAAAACATTGTGGTGAAAGGAGAGTACTAGAAATAAGCAAGTTCCCCTTTTGCCGTAATGTTTTCATCTATTTTCAACAATTATACTTTCAATTAGAGATTTTCTGTATATTTTACCTAGATATTTTCAAGGTCATGTGCTGCAGGTTTGTTGAAAAGGGCTATCGTATACAAATAAAATACATAATTTTAGTTCATATTCTAAAATCATTTTTCAGGCCTATGTTGTGTGTAGTCAAAAGAATTGTCTCAGTGATATGATTCTGTTAAATAAATAAAAATAAACTATAAGAGAGATTTTGTTGAACAAAGACACTCTTACTCAATTATATCTAGAGCTCTGGTAACCTTTCCAAAATAAGACAAATCTGCAGCAGACGACTTTGAAAACATCTAGGCAAAACTGTGGTAAATGAGACAAATCTGCAGCAGAAGACTCTGAAAACATCTTGACAAAACTGTGGTAAATGAGACAAATCTGCAGCAGAAGACTCTGAAAACATCTTGGCAAAACTGTGGTAAATGAGACAAATCTGCAGCAGAAGACTCTGAAAACATCTAGGCAAAACTTGACAAAACTAAGGTTAATCTCTATAAATGAAAAGTATATTATTAAATAGAGTTTAAAACATTGTAGCAGAAGGAGATATTCCTCATTATGAGTAATTTCTCCATTTGACACAATGTATATGTTTTGAAAAGTTGCCTGCTGCAGATGCCTCACAATTTGTCTTTAAATGGGGTAAGACATCCTTGATTCTTAATTTTGTATGATTATTCCTTTGCCTCAAATAGATGCTTTCTGATGCCTGTGCAGCAGACAGCTTTTGGAAAACCTAGTGACAAAAGAAGAAATTGCTCAAAACGAGCAATTTCTCCTTTTGCCACAATGTTTTCCACTTTTAGTCATAGGTTGTCCATTGAATTATAGAGATTTTCTATTTTTTGTCAAAATATGTTCAAAGTCGTCTGCTGCAGAATTGTTGTATGAGGTAAAGGGTTATTTTAGTGATGTTTTTGTTTAAACCTTTTTTTTCCTCAACTCATATGCAGCAGATGTCTTTGAAAACATCAAGATAAAAATATGGCAAGTAAAAGAATTCAAATGAATCACGTTGAAAACAATGTAGCAAAAGTAGAAATTGATCATTATGATTATTCTGAGCAATTTCTCCATTTGTTACAATATTTTCATTAGTCAAAACATATCTGCAATGTGAGTAAAAATCATGTAACCAGAGTTCTAGATAAGGAGCGTTATGCTTGTTCTAAAATCCTTATTTTATCCGCTAACCCTATGCTGTGGGTACTCAAAAGAATTGTCTCAATAAGATGATTCTTTTGAGTACCCACAACATAGGATTTGGTTGGATAATAAGAGAGATATTGTGGGGGAAGGAGCTGTAAACCCCTCCTTAGCTGGACGTCTGTGTAACCTAGATGGAAGAACAGGTATTATGGGACCACATTGACCTGATCCTGACCTTTATGCTAACGCATAAAGTTATTTGAAGTACCCTATTTTCATCACATTTGGGGATATAATTAACCTTTTTCCACATATAACACATCTGCAACATTAGGCGAAACTATGGAAACTCTCCATAAATGAAAGAACAATTATTGAATAAAGATGAAAACATATTGTAAGCAATTTCTCCTTTTGCAACAATGCTTTCAAACTTTGTCTGCCGCAGAACAGTCCAGTCAGAAAGCGAACGTATGCTGGAAAGGGTTATTGAAAATACACAGGGTAAGAAAAATTCCACAAAGTTTATATTTAACAAGAAGGACAAGATAGCCCCAAATTGATAGTATAGTTAGTAGCAAATGTTACTGCTAATAAAGGTGATAATTTGATCAGAGTGGAAATGAAGTATTAATGAAATAGCTTATCAGTAAACGACATTTGTAATGAGGCTTTAATTCTTTGAATAGGTTCACCACAGGAACATTCATGTGATGTTTGGTTGATATCAGACCATTGGTTTAGGAGATGTTGTTTGGCCCTAAAAGATAATATTGCCCCTTTTTTGATGCCGACTGGCAGCCATTTTATTCAACCAATCTTGCACAATTTTTGTAGAGGGGCATTCAAGGACCATTTCTACCAAATTATCTTGAAATTAACCAGGCTGATTCAGATATAAAGAATTTTATTTCTCCCTTTTTGATGCCAAAGCAACCAAAGTTCTGTATAGAAATTCATATTTTTAACCCTTTCCCTCATACGACAATTCTGCAGCAGACGACTTTGAACGTATTTTGTCAAAACATAGAAAATCTCCATAATTGAATGGATAACATATGACTAAAAGTGGAAAACATTGTGTCAAAAGGAGAAACTGCACGTTTTGTGCAATTTCTTCTTTTGTCACTATGTTTTCAAAAAGCCATCTGCTGCAAAGGTGTCAGAAAGCGTCTATATGAGGGAAAGGGTTAAACAATTTGGAAAAAGGATTCCAAAAGTAACATTACCATTAAGTTTTGTTGAAATTGGTCCAGTGGATAAGGAGATGTCATTTGAAGCTTAAACTGATACCACAGTGAGTTGTATGCTATGTCTTTAAACCAATCAGTATTGCTTGGATGTATGTAGAGGGTCACTGAAGGAACATTTCTACAAAATGATCTTAAAATCATACAAGCCATTTCATAAGAATGGAATTTTAATCATGGCCCTTGAATCGCTCACCTGATTTTTTTGTTTTCACTTTAGCTATATAAGCCCCGCCCGCTGGCAGCCATAGTTTCCGACCAATCAACTTGGCTTGAAGGAATCTGATAGAGGGTCACCCTAGGAACATTTCTACAAAATTATTTGAAAATCGACCAGACACTTTTGGAGGAGAAGATTTTTTAAGTTTTCACTAGTTTTCACTATAGTCATATAAGGCAAAATAACCCCGCCCCCTGGCGGCCATGTTTTTCAACCAATCAACTTGGCTTGAAGAAATCTGATAGAGGGTCATCCAAGGAACATTTCTACAAAGTTATTTGAAAATCAGCCAGACACTTTCGTCGGAGAAGATTTTTTAAGTTTTCACTATAGCCATATAAGGCAAAATAGCACCGCACACTGGTGGCCATGTTTTTTGACCAATCAACATGGCTTGAAGGAATCTGAAAGTGGGTCATCCAAGGAACATTTCTACAAAATTATTTGAAAATCGGCCCGACACTTTCAGAGAAGAAGATTTTTTAAGTTTTCACTATAGTCATAGTAAGGCAAAATAGCCCCGCCCCCCCTGGCGGCCATGTTTTTCAACCAATCAACTTGGCTTGAAGGAATCTGATAGAGGGTCACCCTAGGAACATTTCTACAAAATTATTTGAAAATCGGCCAGAATCTTTCGGAGGAGAAGAGTTTTTAAGTTTTCACTATAGCCATATAAGGCAAAATAGCCCCGCCCCCCTGGTGGCCATGTTTTTCGACCAATCAACATGGCTTGAAGGAATCTAATAGAGGGTCATCCAATGAGCATTTCTACAAAATTATTTGAAAATAGGCCCGACACTTTCGGAGGAGAAGATTTTTTAAGTTTTCACTATAGCCATATAAGGCATAATAGCCCCGCCCCCCTGGCGGCCATGTTTTTTGACCAATCAACATGGCTTGAAGGAATCTCATAGAGGGTCATCCAAGGAACATTTCTACAAAATTATTTGAAAATCTGCCAACCGGTTTGGGAGAAGAAGAATTTTTAAGTTTTTTTCATTTCGTTGCCATGGAAACCAGAATTCTGCATGGATCCCAAAAATTTGAAGGAAATCTGGTGAGGTCATTGAGAGGATGCTTTCTGTGAAGTTTCATCCCAATTGACCCACTGGTTACTGAGGAGAAGAAGTTGACGGACGACGGACGATGCACGCCGGACAAAAGGTGATCACAATAACTCACCTTGAGCAAGGCTCAGGTGAGCTAAAAATGACTCTTTTCTGATTCTGTCTAGCTGACATGTTTTTCAACCAATCAATATGGTTTGAACAATTTTGAATTCAGAGGAGAAGAATTTTAAAGATTTGCAATTTTCTCCACTTTCTGATGCCACTGCAACAAAAGTTTTTCATAGAAATAATATGTTTGAACAATTTTGCAAGAGGACTACCAAAGAATCAATTCTGAAATAATGATTTCGGGTAATATGTTACCTGGCACTGGTTTTACAGAACTGCTTGAGTTTGTACTCAGCTGAATATGTTATTATTGTCTTGTATTCTGGTCCTGGAATATCCTAAATAGTAATAAGTTCATATCATTAATGTTTAATGTTTGGCTAATTCATTTTGCTCAACAGATTTCCTGATTTATTGTGAGAAATTAACCCTTTTCCACAAAAACAACAGATATGCTGCAGAAGACTTTGAAAACATCTAAGTAAATATGTGGAAAATCTCTAGAAATGAAAGTATGATCATCCACTAGAGATGAAAACATCAAAAAGAAACATTGCTCATATATGATATATAGAGGATGACTGTATTTTTAACCAGAAGTTTTCAAAGTCGTCTGCTGCAGATTTATCATATTTGGGATAATTTCACCTACCTTACTGAGATAGTATGCATACACAATGGCTGCTACCACCGAGTCGAGATCACATGACTCGTTACCAAGGACAACATCGACTGTTGAAGTATTTGAAAACTGCTCCTGCAATATACATAATTGGAGATTACCAATATACATCATTGGAGATTACCAATATACATCATTTGGGTATTACCTATATACATCATTGGAGATTACCAATATACATCATTTGGGTATTACCAATATACATTATTGGATTACCAATATACATCATTGGAAATAACCAATATACATCATTGGAGATTACCTATATACATTATTGGAGATTACCAATATACATAATTTGGGTATTACCTATATACATTATTGGAGATTACCAATATACATCATTTGGGTATAATACTATTACCAATATACATTATTGGATTACTAATATACATCATTTGGGTATTACCAATATACATCATTTGGGTATTACCAATATACATGATTGGAGATTACCAATATACATTATTGGAGATTACCAATATACATCATTTGAGTATTACCAATATACATCATTGGAGATTACCAATATACATTATTGGAGATTACCTATAGTATATACATTATTGGAGATTACCTATATACATCATTGGAGATTACCAATATACATTATTGGATTACCAATATACATTATTGGAGATTACCAATATACATCATTTGGGTATTACCAATATAAATGTAACACAAATCTCCTGGAGTAAATAGACAAGTAAATTTGTCAGAGTGTAGCAACAATCTCCTGGAGTAAATATGTTAGAGTGTAGCAACAATCTCCTGATGTAAATAGACAAGTAAATCTGTTAGAGTGTAGCAACAATCTCCTGGAGTAAATAGACAAGTAAATCTGTTAGAGTGTAGCAACAATCTCCTGGAGTAAATAGACAAGTAAATCTGTTAGAGTGTAGCAACAATCTCCTGGAGTAAATAGACAAGTAAATCTGTCAGAGTGTAGCAACAATCTCCTGGAGTAAATAGACAAGTAAATCTGTTAGAGTGTAGCAACAATCTCCTGGAGTAAATAGACAAGTAAATCTGTTAGAGTGTAGCAACAATCTCCTGGAGTAAATAGACAAGTAAATCTGTCAGAGTGTAGCAACAATCTCCTGGAGTAAATAGACAAGTAAATCTGTTAGAGTGTAACAATATGTTCCTGGAATAAGAAAATAGATAATGGAGAAAATAGACAAGTAAATCTGTCAGTGTTACAATAATCTCCTTGAGAAAATAGACAAGTAAATCTGTCAGTGTAGCAATAATCTCCTTGAGAAAATAGACAAGTAAATCTGTCAGTGTAACAATAATCTCCTTGACAAAATAGACAAGTAAATATGTCAGTGTAACAATAATCTGCTTGAGAAAATAGACAAGTAAATCTGTCAGTGTAACAATAATCTCCTTGAGAAAATAGACAAGTAAATCTGTCAGTGTAACAATAATCTCCTTGAGAAAATAGACAAGTAAATCTGTTAGTGTAGCAATAATCTCCTTGAGAAAATAGACAAGTAAATCTGTCAGTGTAACAATAATCTCCTTGAGAAAATAGACAAGTAAATCTGTCAGTGTAACAATAATCTCCTTGAGAAAATAGACAAGTAAATCTGTCAGTGTAACAATAATCTCCTTGAGAAAATAGACAAGTAAATCTGTCAGTGTAGCAATAATCTCCTTGAGAAAATAGACAAGTAAATCTGTCAGTGTAACAATAATTTCCTTAAGAAAATAGACAAGTAAATCTGTCAGTGTAACAATAATCTGCTTGAGAAAATAGACAAGTAAATCTGTCAGTGTAACAATAATCTGCTTGAGAAAATAGACAAGTAAATCTGTCAGTGTAACAATAATCTCCTTGAGAAAATAGACAGTGTAACATCAGCTTTCGAAATGGCTAAGAAAGGTAGAAAAAAAGTGAACAATGTCATGCTTTTTGGCTATGTGCAATATTCAAGGAACGAATCCGAGGCGATTTGCTAAAACAACTACTTTAGCTACGAGTTGTTTACAATTTGTCAGAGTGGAGTGGACAGACTGGTTATTCAATTATCCATTATTTTCAGCAAAATAGACAAGTTGTCTTTCTGCTACTTTCTCAACTTTAGGAACATAGCATAAACCAGTCAAATTTCTCGTTTCCTCTTTCAAAATGACTACAAGAGGTAGAAAAAACTGGATGAGTGTCCAAACAAACATGATTTTTGGAAATTTGTGCAAATTAATATTTAAGTGCCACTGTACAGTACGTTTAAGCAATTGCTTCTAAGTTGATGGAGTATCCGTTTTGCTTGATAATCAATTAAAATTCGTACTTGTATGAATATGAGAAACATTAATATACGGTTAGTAAATGATAGACTAACTAGAAACATTGCATTAACATTAACTTCTTAAAATAAACAGAGGTTAGAGGCTGTAACACTACCTCGTCTGGCCAGGAGACTGCTGTGTCCCCCCTCCACCACTTGTACCTCACTGTCCCCCCTCCACTACTTGTACCTCACTGTCCCCCTTCCACTACTTGTACCTCACTGTCCCCTCTCCACTACTTGTACCTCACTGTCCCCCCTCCACTACTTGTACCTCACTGTCCCCCTCCACTACTTGTACCTCACTGTCCCCCCTCCCCTACTTGTACCTCACTGTCCCCCTCCACTACGTGTACCTCACTGTCCCCCTCCACTACTTGTACCTCACTGTCCCCTCTCCACTACTTGTACCTCACTGTCCCCCCTCCACTACTTGTACCTCACTGTCCCCTTCCACTACTTGTACCTGACTGTCCTCTCGACTGTGCATGAATATCCTTTCTATCTATAATCTTGCCAATATAAATTAAATCACCAAATTTATTTTGTTCTACCTGGTTCTTGAAGGAAACTATTAGGCCCCTAAGGCCTGTCTTTCCCCTCGAAGTCGGTTTCACGTGGTCTCCTGTCTGGTTTGGCATAAGTTGACTTAATAGCACATTTAGAATTATCCATACACTTTCTCTAGCCACAGCTTATCTTATTTAATCAGTAACTATCATTATCTAGCTTTGTCTTGAAACTAATAACATTTTTTGCATTCACTATTTCTACAGGTAAAGCGTTCCAATTATTTATGACTCTATGGTCAAACGAGTGTAGCCGAATGTTCTTATTTGCTCTTGGCTTTTGTATCTTGTAATGATGTTGTTAAATACTTTTCTACCTCAAAATTTCACATCAATTCTCAATTCTCTAATTGTTATATCTTTAATACTCCAACCGAGAGCCACCTGACCATCTCCATTTCTCTGTTTGTCTAAGAAATTTTGTTCCTCCGAAATGTCTGTTTGTTTGAAATTGATTCCAGCATAAATTTGAGCATTCTATTAGTAGGTTTGTTATAACCTTTCATTACGCCCCCCTATTATCTTCAAAAGAATATGCTTTCTTTGGATACTAGTTATACGATAAAGACACATGGGTGGAAAACTATTGACATCCGCCATATAATGATTTCAATAACACAAATAAAACTTACTGAAATACCGGAAATCTGCGAGCTATAAATTATCGTTTTGTTTTGTCAACAAATGCAAGTTGTCAGCATCCAGATAACCAGCCAATTGGTTTCCGGTCGAGACGGACGTTACGTACCACTGCCTTTACGCACTATGATATTTTTAGACGTATAGGTCAAATCACGCTAAATACATCCGCGGGCCCCTTTGCGGGCCCCTTTGATCTACAATACATCCGCGGGCCCCTTTGATCTACAGCACCGTAGTGCGTAAATAAAACTTTGTTTGCCTAGAAATTGTTGTACATATGGCCCAGACTGCATTGGATATGTGACAATGAGTGTACATTCTTTGTAAATATGTAGAGGATGAACTGGAACTGTTTGATTTGATCATTTTAGGTATTTTGACCTTGTGTGAAAGTGAAAGTAGAGGATGTGTAAACCTAGTTTTATAATGACCTATTTTTGTTTATTAATAATGTGTTATAGGTTACTATACACCAACACAATTCCTTGTTTGTTTCCATGTAAATCGACCAGTTTCAGTCCTCAATTGTCACACTTACACTTTCTAAGCGTTTCTCATGTAGAACACCATATATCATTGCAAAGACTTACCTCATAGCTTTAAAATAATCCAAAGAATTGCATTATGCAAGAAAAAAATCGCCAGGCGAAAATGGTAACCGTCATTTTGGACCAAATCGGAACCGGACAAAACTGGTGTTTCCCTCACTCAGAACCCCTTTTGCTGCAGTGTATTTTAAAGTAATATATCTATAGGTGCTACCGCAAGATAATTATAAACAAAAATTAAAGAGCATACTTTGGCCATAAAAAAGGATTTATAAGTAATTGACTAGACAATAATAATGTTAATGTCATGTTTCTTGCATTATCAAACCATATTTGGAATTCGTATTGCTGTCGTCTATTATTACGAATAGAAAATAATAAAGTAAAGACTCTCAGAAAATCAAGGAATACATTTATAATGAACGAGGTTAAAACATGAGGGCCAAGATGATCCTTAATAGATCACCTGCATTATGGTAAAGAAGCAAATAGATCAGTTCTTTTCTGCGGGAAACGACGTCGCTTCATTGACGTTACGCCAAGATAAAGTGAAACGGAAATGACATCACGTCCTTCTTTGGCTACGATACAGTCAAAATTTAGATTCGGGCGTAGAAGGCTAATGCTGTCTTTTTTTTTGACGAACGGAAAAACATATTTCTTACAGATTTCCATTTAATTTTAACTTTTCGTACAAATGTTAATTCCCACATAACACAGCACTTTAATGATCTTAAATATAAATTTAAAAAAAAATGATTAAAAAGACGACAATAATTTTCAATCCGTGTTTTTCTGCTCATTTTATACATACCCAAAATACCGAATTAAAAAAAAATGATTAAAAAGACGACAATAATTTTCAATCTGTGTTTTACGGCACAGACAGTTATAATCATATGATAATAAGAACATACTCACAGAAACATGGCGGCCGGATTCCCTGCTTTTCCTCGTCGTGACGGCTGGAATAAACTAAAGATGAGAGATTAGACACAGAACACATTGGCCCCTTTTCCCACGGACCGTGTTGAATATCGCAGTCGCATATGTTTTCAATTGACGGCCCCCATATAATCCATCCTCCTCAGGCCGTCGTCCACCAAGCCCGTCAGAGACACCCTTCCCCCCAGAACCCCTTTTGCTGCAGTGTATTCTAAAGTATTAACCGTTTCCCTCTTTTCCACAATGTTGACAAATGCCTATTTCCCCCTCCCGACGACTCATTATTTCCGATGTTTCCAAAGGCACAGACAGTTATAATCATATGATAATAAGAACATACTCACAGAAACATGGCGGCCGGATTCCCTGCTTTTCCTCGTCGTGACGGCTGGAATAAACTAAAGATGAGAGATTAGACACAGAACACATTGGCCCCTTTTCCCACGGACCGTGTTGAATATCGCAGTCGCATATGTTTTCAATTGACGGCCCCCATATAATCCATCCTCCTCAGGCCGTCGTCCACCAAGCCCGTCAGAGACACCCTTCCCCCCAGAACCCCTTTTGCTGCAGTGTATTCTAAAGTATTAACCGTTTCCCTCTTTTCCACAATGTTGACAAATGCCTATTTCCCCCTCCCGACGACTCATTATTTCCGATGTTTCCAAAGGCACAGACAGTTATAATCATATGATAATAAGAACATACTCACAGAAACATGGCGGCCGGATTCCCTGCTTTTCCTCGTCGTGACGGCTGGAATAAACTAAAGATGAGAGATTAGACACAGAACACATTGGCCCCTTTTCCCACGGACCGTGTTGAATATCGCAGTCGCATATGTTTTCAATTGACGGCCCCCATATAATCCATCCTCCTCAGGCCGTCGTCCACCAAGCCCGTCAGAGACACCCTTCCCCCCAGAACCCCTTTTGCTGCAGTGTATTCTAAAGTATTAACCGTTTCCCTCTTTTCCACAATGTTGACAAATGCCTATTTCCCCCTCCCGACGACTCATTATTTCCGATGTTTCCAAAGGCACAGACAGTTATAATCATATGATAATAAGAACATACTCACAGAAACATGGCGGCCGGATTCCCTGCTTTTCCTCGTCGTGACGGCTGGAATAAACTAAAGATGAGAGATTAGACACAGAACACATTGGCCCCTTTTCCCACGGACCGTGTTGAATATCGCAGTCGCATATGTTTTCAATTGACGGCCCCCATATAATCCATCCTCCTCAGGCCGTCGTCCACCAAGCCCGTCAGAGACACCCTTCCCCCCAGAACCCCTTTTGCTGCAGTGTATTCTAAAGTATTAACCGTTTCCCTCTTTTCCACAATGTTGACAAATGCCTATTTCCCCCTCCCGACGACTCATTATTTCCGATGTTTCCAAAGGCACAGACAGTTATAATCATATGATAATAAGAACATACTCACAGAAACATGGCGGCCGGATTCCCTGCTTTTCCTCGTCGTGACGGCTGGAATAAACTAAAGATGAGAGATTAGACACAGAACACATTGGCCCCTTTTCCCACGGACCGTGTTGAATATCGCAGTCGCATATGTTTTCAATTGACGGCCCCCATATAATCCATCCTCCTCAGGCCGTCGTCCACCAAGCCCGTCAGAGACACCCTTCCCCCCAGAACCCCTTTTGCTGCAGTGTATTCTAAAGTATTAACCGTTTCCCTCTTTTCCACAATGTTGACAAATGCCTATTTCCCCCTCCCGACGACTCATTATTTCCGATGTTTCCAAAGGCACAGACAGTTATAATCATATGATAATAAGAACATACTCACAGAAACATGGCGGCCGGATTCCCTGCTTTTCCTCGTCGTGACGGCTGGAATAAACTAAAGATGAGAGATTAGACACAGAACACATTGGCCCCTTTTCCCACGGACCGTGTTGAATATCGCAGTCGCATATGTTTTCAATTGACGGCCCCCATATAATCCATCCTCCTCAGGCCGTCGTCCACCAAGCCCGTCAGAGACACCCTTCCCCCCAGAACCCCTTTTGCTGCAGTGTATTCTAAAGTATTAACCGTTTCCCTCTTTTCCACAATGTTGACAAATGCCTATTTCCCCCTCCCGACGACTCATTATTTCCGATGTTTCCAAAGGCACAGACAGTTATAATCATATGATAATAAGAACATACTCACAGAAACATGGCGGCCGGATTCCCTGCTTTTCCTCGTCGTGACGGCTGGAATAAACTAAAGATGAGAGATTAGACACAGAACACATTGGCCCCTTTTCCCACGGACCGTGTTGAATATCGCAGTCGCATATGTTTTCAATTGACGGCCCCCATATAATCCATCCTCCTCAGGCCGTCGTCCACCAAGCCCGTCAGAGACACCCTTCCCCCCAGAACCCCTTTTGCTGCAGTGTATTCTAAAGTATTAACCGTTTCCCTCTTTTCCACAATGTTGACAAATGCCTATTTCCCCCTCCCGACGACTCATTATTTCCGATGTTTCCAAAGGCACAGACAGTTATAATCATATGATAATAAGAACATACTCACAGAAACATGGCGGCCGGATTCCCTGCTTTTCCTCGTCGTGACGGCTGGAATAAACTAAAGATGAGAGATTAGACACAGAACACATTGGCCCCTTTTCCCACGGACCGTGTTGAATATCGCAGTCGCATATGTTTTCAATTGACGGCCCCCATATAATCCATCCTCCTCAGGCCGTCGTCCACCAAGCCCGTCAGAGACACCCTTCCCCCCAGAACCCCTTTTGCTGCAGTGTATTCTAAAGTATTAACCGTTTCCCTCTTTTCCACAATGTTGACAAATGCCTATTTCCCCCTCCCGACGACTCATTATTTCCGATGTTTCCAAAGGCACAGACAGTTATAATCATATGATAATAAGAACATACTCACAGAAACATGGCGGCCGGATTCCCTGCTTTTCCTCGTCGTGACGGCTGGAATAAACTAAAGATGAGAGATTAGACACAGAACACATTGGCCCCTTTTCCCACGGACCGTGTTGAATATCGCAGTCGCATATGTTTTCAATTGACGGCCCCCATATAATCCATCCTCCTCAGGCCGTCGTCCACCAAGCCCGTCAGAGACACCCTTCCCCCCAGAACCCCTTTTGCTGCAGTGTATTCTAAAGTATTAACCGTTTCCCTCTTTTCCACAATGTTGACAAATGCCTATTTCCCCCTCCCGACGACTCATTATTTCCGATGTTTCCAAAGGCACAGACAGTTATAATCATATGATAATAAGAACATACTCACAGAAACATGGCGGCCGGATTCCCTGCTTTTCCTCGTCGTGACGGCTGGAATAAACTAAAGATGAGAGATTAGACACAGAACACATTGGCCCCTTTTCCCACGGACCGTGTTGAATATCGCAGTCGCATATGTTTTCAATTGACGGCCCCCATATAATCCATCCTCCTCAGGCCGTCGTCCACCAAGCCCGTCAGAGACACCCTTCCCCCCAGAACCCCTTTTGCTGCAGTGTATTCTAAAGTATTAACCGTTTCCCTCTTTTCCACAATGTTGACAAATGCCTATTTCCCCCTCCCGACGACTCATTATTTCCGATGTTTCCAAAGGCACAGACAGTTATAATCATATGATAATAAGAACATACTCACAGAAACATGGCGGCCGGATTCCCTGCTTTTCCTCGTCGTGACGGCTGGAATAAACTAAAGATGAGAGATTAGACACAGAACACATTGGCCCCTTTTCCCACGGACCGTGTTGAATATCGCAGTCGCATATGTTTTCAATTGACGGCCCCCATATAATCCATCCTCCTCAGGCCGTCGTCCACCAAGCCCGTCAGAGACACCCTTCCCCCCAGAACCCCTTTTGCTGCAGTGTATTCTAAAGTATTAACCGTTTCCCTCTTTTCCACAATGTTGACAAATGCCTATTTCCCCCTCCCGACGACTCATTATTTCCGATGTTTCCAAAGGCACAGACAGTTATAATCATATGATAATAAGAACATACTCACAGAAACATGGCGGCCGGATTCCCTGCTTTTCCTCGTCGTGACGGCTGGAATAAACTAAAGATGAGAGATTAGACACAGAACACATTGGCCCCTTTTCCCACGGACCGTGTTGAATATCGCAGTCGCATATGTTTTCAATTGACGGCCCCCATATAATCCATCCTCCTCAGGCCGTCGTCCACCAAGCCCGTCAGAGACACCCTTCCCCCCAGAACCCCTTTTGCTGCAGTGTATTCTAAAGTATTAACCGTTTCCCTCTTTTCCACAATGTTGACAAATGCCTATTTCCCCCTCCCGACGACTCATTATTTCCGATGTTTCCAAAGGCACAGACAGTTATAATCATATGATAATAAGAACATACTCACAGAAACATGGCGGCCGGATTCCCTGCTTTTCCTCGTCGTGACGGCTGGAATAAACTAAAGATGAGAGATTAGACACAGAACACATTGGCCCCTTTTCCCACGGACCGTGTTGAATATCGCAGTCGCATATGTTTTCAATTGACGGCCCCCATATAATCCATCCTCCTCAGGCCGTCGTCCACCAAGCCCGTCAGAGACACCCTTCCCCCCAGAACCCCTTTTGCTGCAGTGTATTCTAAAGTATTAACCGTTTCCCTCTTTTCCACAATGTTGACAAATGCCTATTTCCCCCTCCCGACGACTCATTATTTCCGATGTTTCCAAAGGCACAGACAGTTATAATCATATGATAATAAGAACATACTCACAGAAACATGGCGGCCGGATTCCCTGCTTTTCCTCGTCGTGACGGCTGGAATAAACTAAAGATGAGAGATTAGACACAGAACACATTGGCCCCTTTTCCCACGGACCGTGTTGAATATCGCAGTCGCATATGTTTTCAATTGACGGCCCCCATATAATCCATCCTCCTCAGGCCGTCGTCCACCAAGCCCGTCAGAGACACCCTTCCCCCCAGAACCCCTTTTGCTGCAGTGTATTCTAAAGTATTAACCGTTTCCCTCTTTTCCACAATGTTGACAAATGCCTATTTCCCCCTCCCGACGACTCATTATTTCCGATGTTTCCAAAGGCACAGACAGTTATAATCATATGATAATAAGAACATACTCACAGAAACATGGCGGCCGGATTCCCTGCTTTTCCTCGTCGTGACGGCTGGAATAAACTAAAGATGAGAGATTAGACACAGAACACATTGGCCCCTTTTCCCACGGACCGTGTTGAATATCGCAGTCGCATATGTTTTCAATTGACGGCCCCCATATAATCCATCCTCCTCAGGCCGTCGTCCACCAAGCCCGTCAGAGACACCCTTCCCCCCAGAACCCCTTTTGCTGCAGTGTATTCTAAAGTATTAACCGTTTCCCTCTTTTCCACAATGTTGACAAATGCCTATTTCCCCCTCCCGACGACTCATTATTTCCGATGTTTCCAAAGGCACAGACAGTTATAATCATATGATAATAAGAACATACTCACAGAAACATGGCGGCCGGATTCCCTGCTTTTCCTCGTCGTGACGGCTGGAATAAACTAAAGATGAGAGATTAGACACAGAACACATTGGCCCCTTTTCCCACGGACCGTGTTGAATATCGCAGTCGCATATGTTTTCAATTGACGGCCCCCATATAATCCATCCTCCTCAGGCCGTCGTCCACCAAGCCCGTCAGAGACACCCTTCCCCCCAGAACCCCTTTTGCTGCAGTGTATTCTAAAGTATTAACCGTTTCCCTCTTTTCCACAATGTTGACAAATGCCTATTTCCCCCTCCCGACGACTCATTATTTCCGATGTTTCCAAAGGCACAGACAGTTATAATCATATGATAATAAGAACATACTCACAGAAACATGGCGGCCGGATTCCCTGCTTTTCCTCGTCGTGACGGCTGGAATAAACTAAAGATGAGAGATTAGACACAGAACACATTGGCCCCTTTTCCCACGGACCGTGTTGAATATCGCAGTCGCATATGTTTTCAATTGACGGCCCCCATATAATCCATCCTCCTCAGGCCGTCGTCCACCAAGCCCGTCAGAGACACCCTTCCCCCCAGAACCCCTTTTGCTGCAGTGTATTCTAAAGTATTAACCGTTTCCCTCTTTTCCACAATGTTGACAAATGCCTATTTCCCCCTCCCGACGACTCATTATTTCCGATGTTTCCAAAGGCACAGACAGTTATAATCATATGATAATAAGAACATACTCACAGAAACATGGCGGCCGGATTCCCTGCTTTTCCTCGTCGTGACGGCTGGAATAAACTAAAGATGAGAGATTAGACACAGAACACATTGGCCCCTTTTCCCACGGACCGTGTTGAATATCGCAGTCGCATATGTTTTCAATTGACGGCCCCCATATAATCCATCCTCCTCAGGCCGTCGTCCACCAAGCCCGTCAGAGACACCCTTCCCCCCAGAACCCCTTTTGCTGCAGTGTATTCTAAAGTATTAACCGTTTCCCTCTTTTCCACAATGTTGACAAATGCCTATTTCCCCCTCCCGACGACTCATTATTTCCGATGTTTCCAAAGGCACAGACAGTTATAATCATATGATAATAAGAACATACTCACAGAAACATGGCGGCCGGATTCCCTGCTTTTCCTCGTCGTGACGGCTGGAATAAACTAAAGATGAGAGATTAGACACAGAACACATTGGCCCCTTTTCCCACGGACCGTGTTGAATATCGCAGTCGCATATGTTTTCAATTGACGGCCCCCATATAATCCATCCTCCTCAGGCCGTCGTCCACCAAGCCCGTCAGAGACACCCTTCCCCCCAGAACCCCTTTTGCTGCAGTGTATTCTAAAGTATTAACCGTTTCCCTCTTTTCCACAATGTTGACAAATGCCTATTTCCCCCTCCCGACGACTCATTATTTCCGATGTTTCCAAAGGCACAGACAGTTATAATCATATGATAATAAGAACATACTCACAGAAACATGGCGGCCGGATTCCCTGCTTTTCCTCGTCGTGACGGCTGGAATAAACTAAAGATGAGAGATTAGACACAGAACACATTGGCCCCTTTTCCCACGGACCGTGTTGAATATCGCAGTCGCATATGTTTTCAATTGACGGCCCCCATATAATCCATCCTCCTCAGGCCGTCGTCCACCAAGCCCGTCAGAGACACCCTTCCCCCCAGAACCCCTTTTGCTGCAGTGTATTCTAAAGTATTAACCGTTTCCCTCTTTTCCACAATGTTGACAAATGCCTATTTCCCCCTCCCGACGACTCATTATTTCCGATGTTTCCAAAGGCACAGACAGTTATAATCATATGATAATAAGAACATACTCACAGAAACATGGCGGCCGGATTCCCTGCTTTTCCTCGTCGTGACGGCTGGAATAAACTAAAGATGAGAGATTAGACACAGAACACATTGGCCCCTTTTCCCACGGACCGTGTTGAATATCGCAGTCGCATATGTTTTCAATTGACGGCCCCCATATAATCCATCCTCCTCAGGCCGTCGTCCACCAAGCCCGTCAGAGACACCCTTCCCCCCAGAACCCCTTTTGCTGCAGTGTATTCTAAAGTATTAACCGTTTCCCTCTTTTCCACAATGTTGACAAATGCCTATTTCCCCCTCCCGACGACTCATTATTTCCGATGTTTCCAAAGGCACAGACAGTTATAATCATATGATAATAAGAACATACTCACAGAAACATGGCGGCCGGATTCCCTGCTTTTCCTCGTCGTGACGGCTGGAATAAACTAAAGATGAGAGATTAGACACAGAACACATTGGCCCCTTTTCCCACGGACCGTGTTGAATATCGCAGTCGCATATGTTTTCAATTGACGGCCCCCATATTATAATCCATCCTCCTCAGGCCGTCGTCCACCAAGCCCGTCAGAGACACCCTTCCCCCCAGAACCCCTTTTGCTGCAGTGTATTCTAAAGTATTAACCGTTTCCCTCTTTTCCACAATGTTGACAAATGCCTATTTCCCCCTCCCGACGACTCATTATTTCCGATGTTTCCAAAGGCACAGACAGTTATAATCATATGATAATAAGAACATACTCACAGAAACATGGCGGCCGGATTCCCTGCTTTTCCTCGTCGTGACGGCTGGAATAAACTAAAGATGAGAGATTAGACACAGAACACATTGGCCCCTTTTCCCACGGACCGTGTTGAATATCGCAGTCGCATATGTTTTCAATTGACGGCCCCCATATAATCCATCCTCCTCAGGCCGTCGTCCACCAAGCCCGTCAGAGACACCCTTCCCCCCAGAACCCCTTTTGCTGCAGTGTATTCTAAAGTATTAACCGTTTCCCTCTTTTCCACAATGTTGACAAATGCCTATTTCCCCCTCCCGACGACTCATTATTTCCGATGTTTCCAAAGGCACAGACAGTTATAATCATATGATAATAAGAACATACTCACAGAAACATGGCGGCCGGATTCCCTGCTTTTCCTCGTCGTGACGGCTGGAATAAACTAAAGATGAGAGATTAGACACAGAACACATTGGCCCCTTTTCCCACGGACCGTGTTGAATATCGCAGTCGCATATGTTTTCAATTGACGGCCCCCATATAATCCATCCTCCTCAGGCCGTCGTCCACCAAGCCCGTCAGAGACACCCTTCCCCCCAGAACCCCTTTTGCTGCAGTGTATTCTAAAGTATTAACCGTTTCCCTCTTTTCCACAATGTTGACAAATGCCTATTTCCCCCTCCCGACGACTCATTATTTCCGATGTTTCCAAAGGCACAGACAGTTATAATCATATGATAATAAGAACATACTCACAGAAACATGGCGGCCGGATTCCCTGCTTTTCCTCGTCGTGACGGCTGGAATAAACTAAAGATGAGAGATTAGACACAGAACACATTGGCCCCTTTTCCCACGGACCGTGTTGAATATCGCAGTCGCATATGTTTTCAATTGACGGCCCCCATATAATCCATCCTCCTCAGGCCGTCGTCCACCAAGCCCGTCAGAGACACCCTTCCCCCCAGAACCCCTTTTGCTGCAGTGTATTCTAAAGTATTAACCGTTTCCCTCTTTTCCACAATGTTGACAAATGCCTATTTCCCCCTCCCGACGACTCATTATTTCCGATGTTTCCAAAGGCACAGACAGTTATAATCATATGATAATAAGAACATACTCACAGAAACATGGCGGCCGGATTCCCTGCTTTTCCTCGTCGTGACGGCTGGAATAAACTAAAGATGAGAGATTAGACACAGAACACATTGGCCCCTTTTCCCACGGACCGTGTTGAATATCGCAGTCGCATATGTTTTCAATTGACGGCCCCCATATAATCCATCCTCCTCAGGCCGTCGTCCACCAAGCCCGTCAGAGACACCCTTCCCCCCAGAACCCCTTTTGCTGCAGTGTATTCTAAAGTATTAACCGTTTCCCTCTTTTCCACAATGTTGACAAATGCCTATTTCCCCCTCCCGACGACTCATTATTTCCGATGTTTCCAAAGGCACAGACAGTTATAATCATATGATAATAAGAACATACTCACAGAAACATGGCGGCCGGATTCCCTGCTTTTCCTCGTCGTGACGGCTGGAATAAACTAAAGATGAGAGATTAGACACAGAACACATTGGCCCCTTTTCCCACGGACCGTGTTGAATATCGCAGTCGCATATGTTTTCAATTGACGGCCCCCATATAATCCATCCTCCTCAGGCCGTCGTCCACCAAGCCCGTCAGAGACACCCTTCCCCCCAGAACCCCTTTTGCTGCAGTGTATTCTAAAGTATTAACCGTTTCCCTCTTTTCCACAATGTTGACAAATGCCTATTTCCCCCTCCCGACGACTCATTATTTCCGATGTTTCCAAAGGCACAGACAGTTATAATCATATGATAATAAGAACATACTCACAGAAACATGGCGGCCGGATTCCCTGCTTTTCCTCGTCGTGACGGCTGGAATAAACTAAAGATGAGAGATTAGACACAGAACACATTGGCCCCTTTTCCCACGGACCGTGTTGAATATCGCAGTCGCATATGTTTTCAATTGACGGCCCCCATATAATCCATCCTCCTCAGGCCGTCGTCCACCAAGCCCGTCAGAGACACCCTTCCCCCCAGAACCCCTTTTGCTGCAGTGTATTCTAAAGTATTAACCGTTTCCCTCTTTTCCACAATGTTGACAAATGCCTATTTCCCCCTCCCGACGACTCATTATTTCCGATGTTTCCAAAGGCACAGACAGTTATAATCATATGATAATAAGAACATACTCACAGAAACATGGCGGCCGGATTCCCTGCTTTTCCTCGTCGTGACGGCTGGAATAAACTAAAGATGAGAGATTAGACACAGAACACATTGGCCCCTTTTCCCACGGACCGTGTTGAATATCGCAGTCGCATATGTTTTCAATTGACGGCCCCCATATAATCCATCCTCCTCAGGCCGTCGTCCACCAAGCCCGTCAGAGACACCCTTCCCCCCAGAACCCCTTTTGCTGCAGTGTATTCTAAAGTATTAACCGTTTCCCTCTTTTCCACAATGTTGACAAATGCCTATTTCCCCCTCCCGACGACTCATTATTTCCGATGTTTCCAAAGGCACAGACAGTTATAATCATATGATAATAAGAACATACTCACAGAAACATGGCGGCCGGATTCCCTGCTTTTCCTCGTCGTGACGGCTGGAATAAACTAAAGATGAGAGATTAGACACAGAACACATTGGCCCCTTTTCCCACGGACCGTGTTGAATATCGCAGTCGCATATGTTTTCAATTGACGGCCCCCATATAATCCATCCTCCTCAGGCCGTCGTCCACCAAGCCCGTCAGAGACACCCTTCCCCCCAGAACCCCTTTTGCTGCAGTGTATTCTAAAGTATTAACCGTTTCCCTCTTTTCCACAATGTTGACAAATGCCTATTTCCCCCTCCCGACGACTCATTATTTCCGATGTTTCCAAAGGCACAGACAGTTATAATCATATGATAATAAGAACATACTCACAGAAACATGGCGGCCGGATTCCCTGCTTTTCCTCGTCGTGACGGCTGGAATAAACTAAAGATGAGAGATTAGACACAGAACACATTGGCCCCTTTTCCCACGGACCGTGTTGAATATCGCAGTCGCATATGTTTTCAATTGACGGCCCCCATATTATAATCCATCCTCCTCAGGCCGTCGTCCACCAAGCCCGTCAGAGACACCCTTCCCCCCAGAACCCCTTTTGCTGCAGTGTATTCTAAAGTATTAACCGTTTCCCTCTTTTCCACAATGTTGACAAATGCCTATTTCCCCCTCCCGACGACTCATTATTTCCGATGTTTCCAAAGGCACAGACAGTTATAATCATATGATAATAAGAACATACTCACAGAAACATGGCGGCCGGATTCCCTGCTTTTCCTCGTCGTGACGGCTGGAATAAACTAAAGATGAGAGATTAGACACAGAACACATTGGCCCCTTTTCCCACGGACCGTGTTGAATATCGCAGTCGCATATGTTTTCAATTGACGGCCCCCATATTATAATCCATCCTCCTCAGGCCGTCGTCCACCAAGCCCGTCAGAGACACCCTTCCCCCCAGAACCCCTTTTGCTGCAGTGTATTCTAAAGTATTAACCGTTTCCCTCTTTTCCACAATGTTGACAAATGCCTATTTCCCCCTCCCGACGACTCATTATTTCCGATGTTTCCAAAGGCACAGACAGTTATAATCATATGATAATAAGAACATACTCACAGAAACATGGCGGCCGGATTCCCTGCTTTTCCTCGTCGTGACGGCTGGAATAAACTAAAGATGAGAGATTAGACACAGAACACATTGGCCCCTTTTCCCACGGACCGTGTTGAATATCGCAGTCGCATATGTTTTCAATTGACGGCCCCCATATAATCCATCCTCCTCAGGCCGTCGTCCACCAAGCCCGTCAGAGACACCCTTCCCCCCAGAACCCCTTTTGCTGCAGTGTATTCTAAAGTATTAACCGTTTCCCTCTTTTCCACAATGTTGACAAATGCCTATTTCCCCCTCCCGACGACTCATTATTTCCGATGTTTCCAAAGGCACAGACAGTTATAATCATATGATAATAAGAACATACTCACAGAAACATGGCGGCCGGATTCCCTGCTTTTCCTCGTCGTGACGGCTGGAATAAACTAAAGATGAGAGATTAGACACAGAACACATTGGCCCCTTTTCCCACGGACCGTGTTGAATATCGCAGTCGCATATGTTTTCAATTGACGGCCCCCATATAATCCATCCTCCTCAGGCCGTCGTCCACCAAGCCCGTCAGAGACACCCTTCCCCCCAGAACCCCTTTTGCTGCAGTGTATTCTAAAGTATTAACCGTTTCCCTCTTTTCCACAATGTTGACAAATGCCTATTTCCCCCTCCCGACGACTCATTATTTCCGATGTTTCCAAAGGCACAGACAGTTATAATCATATGATAATAAGAACATACTCACAGAAACATGGCGGCCGGATTCCCTGCTTTTCCTCGTCGTGACGGCTGGAATAAACTAAAGATGAGAGATTAGACACAGAACACATTGGCCCCTTTTCCCACGGACCGTGTTGAATATCGCAGTCGCATATGTTTTCAATTGACGGCCCCCATATAATCCATCCTCCTCAGGCCGTCGTCCACCAAGCCCGTCAGAGACACCCTTCCCCCCAGAACCCCTTTTGCTGCAGTGTATTCTAAAGTATTAACCGTTTCCCTCTTTTCCACAATGTTGACAAATGCCTATTTCCCCCTCCCGACGACTCATTATTTCCGATGTTTCCAAAGGCACAGACAGTTATAATCATATGATAATAAGAACATACTCACAGAAACATGGCGGCCGGATTCCCTGCTTTTCCTCGTCGTGACGGCTGGAATAAACTAAAGATGAGAGATTAGACACAGAACACATTGGCCCCTTTTCCCACGGACCGTGTTGAATATCGCAGTCGCATATGTTTTCAATTGACGGCCCCCATATAATCCATCCTCCTCAGGCCGTCGTCCACCAAGCCCGTCAGAGACACCCTTCCCCCCAGAACCCCTTTTGCTGCAGTGTATTCTAAAGTATTAACCGTTTCCCTCTTTTCCACAATGTTGACAAATGCCTATTTCCCCCTCCCGACGACTCATTATTTCCGATGTTTCCAAAGGCACAGACAGTTATAATCATATGATAATAAGAACATACTCACAGAAACATGGCGGCCGGATTCCCTGCTTTTCCTCGTCGTGACGGCTGGAATAAACTAAAG
The DNA here is from genome assembly GCA_031761405.1 of Serripes groenlandicus. Classification (NCBI taxonomy): domain Eukaryota; kingdom Metazoa; phylum Mollusca; class Bivalvia; order Cardiida; family Cardiidae; genus Serripes; species Serripes groenlandicus. The sequence goes on along the minus strand of JASEVX010000494.1, from coordinate 14,956 downwards.
ATGAGAGATTAGACACAGAACACATTGGCCCCTTTTCCCACGGACCGTGTTGAATATCGCAGTCGCATATGTTTTCAATTGACGGCCCCCATATAATCCATCCTCCTCAGGCCGTCGTCCACCAAGCCCGTCAGAGACACCCTTCCCCCCAGAACCCCTTTTGCTGCAGTGTATTCTAAAGTATTAACCGTTTCCCTCTTTTCCACAATGTTGACAAATGCCTATTTCCCCCTCCCGACGACTCATTATTTCCGATGTTTCCAAAGGCACAGACAGTTATAATCATATGATAATAAGAACATACTCACAGAAACATGGCGGCCGGATTCCCTGCTTTTCCTCGTCGTGACGGCTGGAATAAACTAAAGATGAGAGATTAGACACAGAACACATTGGCCCCTTTTCCCACGGACCGTGTTGAATATCGCAGTCGCATATGTTTTCAATTGACGGCCCCCATATAATCCATCCTCCTCAGGCCGTCGTCCACCAAGCCCGTCAGAGACACCCTTCCCCCCAGAACCCCTTTTGCTGCAGTGTATTCTAAAGTATTAACCGTTTCCCTCTTTTCCACAATGTTGACAAATGCCTATTTCCCCCTCCCGACGACTCATTATTTCCGATGTTTCCAAAGGCACAGACAGTTATAATCATATGATAATAAGAACATACTCACAGAAACATGGCGGCCGGATTCCCTGCTTTTCCTCGTCGTGACGGCTGGAATAAACTAAAGATGAGAGATTAGACACAGAACACATTGGCCCCTTTTCCCACGGACCGTGTTGAATATCGCAGTCGCATATGTTTTCAATTGACGGCCCCCATATAATCCATCCTCCTCAGGCCGTCGTCCACCAAGCCCGTCAGAGACACCCTTCCCCCCAGAACCCCTTTTGCTGCAGTGTATTCTAAAGTATTAACCGTTTCCCTCTTTTCCACAATGTTGACAAATGCCTATTTCCCCCTCCCGACGACTCATTATTTCCGATGTTTCCAAAGGCACAGACAGTTATAATCATATGATAATAAGAACATACTCACAGAAACATGGCGGCCGGATTCCCTGCTTTTCCTCGTCGTGACGGCTGGAATAAACTAAAGATGAGAGATTAGACACAGAACACATTGGCCCCTTTTCCCACGGACCGTGTTGAATATCGCAGTCGCATATGTTTTCAATTGACGGCCCCCATATAATCCATCCTCCTCAGGCCGTCGTCCACCAAGCCCGTCAGAGACACCCTTCCCCCCAGAACCCCTTTTGCTGCAGTGTATTCTAAAGTATTAACCGTTTCCCTCTTTTCCACAATGTTGACAAATGCCTATTTCCCCCTCCCGACGACTCATTATTTCCGATGTTTCCAAAGGCACAGACAGTTATAATCATATGATAATAAGAACATACTCACAGAAACATGGCGGCCGGATTCCCTGCTTTTCCTCGTCGTGACGGCTGGAATAAACTAAAGATGAGAGATTAGACACAGAACACATTGGCCCCTTTTCCCACGGACCGTGTTGAATATCGCAGTCGCATATGTTTTCAATTGACGGCCCCCATATAATCCATCCTCCTCAGGCCGTCGTCCACCAAGCCCGTCAGAGACACCCTTCCCCCCAGAACCCCTTTTGCTGCAGTGTATTCTAAAGTATTAACCGTTTCCCTCTTTTCCACAATGTTGACAAATGCCTATTTCCCCCTCCCGACGACTCATTATTTCCGATGTTTCCAAAGGCACAGACAGTTATAATCATATGATAATAAGAACATACTCACAGAAACATGGCGGCCGGATTCCCTGCTTTTCCTCGTCGTGACGGCTGGAATAAACTAAAGATGAGAGATTAGACACAGAACACATTGGCCCCTTTTCCCACGGACCGTGTTGAATATCGCAGTCGCATATGTTTTCAATTGACGGCCCCCATATAATCCATCCTCCTCAGGCCGTCGTCCACCAAGCCCGTCAGAGACACCCTTCCCCCCAGAACCCCTTTTGCTGCAGTGTATTCTAAAGTATTAACCGTTTCCCTCTTTTCCACAATGTTGACAAATGCCTATTTCCCCCTCCCGACGACTCATTATTTCCGATGTTTCCAAAGGCACAGACAGTTATAATCATATGATAATAAGAACATACTCACAGAAACATGGCGGCCGGATTCCCTGCTTTTCCTCGTCGTGACGGCTGGAATAAACTAAAGATGAGAGATTAGACACAGAACACATTGGCCCCTTTTCCCACGGACCGTGTTGAATATCGCAGTCGCATATGTTTTCAATTGACGGCCCCCATATAATCCATCCTCCTCAGGCCGTCGTCCACCAAGCCCGTCAGAGACACCCTTCCCCCCAGAACCCCTTTTGCTGCAGTGTATTCTAAAGTATTAACCGTTTCCCTCTTTTCCACAATGTTGACAAATGCCTATTTCCCCCTCCCGACGACTCATTATTTCCGATGTTTCCAAAGGCACAGACAGTTATAATCATATGATAATAAGAACATACTCACAGAAACATGGCGGCCGGATTCCCTGCTTTTCCTCGTCGTGACGGCTGGAATAAACTAAAGATGAGAGATTAGACACAGAACACATTGGCCCCTTTTCCCACGGACCGTGTTGAATATCGCAGTCGCATATGTTTTCAATTGACGGCCCCCATATAATCCATCCTCCTCAGGCCGTCGTCCACCAAGCCCGTCAGAGACACCCTTCCCCCCAGAACCCCTTTTGCTGCAGTGTATTCTAAAGTATTAACCGTTTCCCTCTTTTCCACAATGTTGACAAATGCCTATTTCCCCCTCCCGACGACTCATTATTTCCGATGTTTCCAAAGGCACAGACAGTTATAATCATATGATAATAAGAACATACTCACAGAAACATGGCGGCCGGATTCCCTGCTTTTCCTCGTCGTGACGGCTGGAATAAACTAAAGATGAGAGATTAGACACAGAACACATTGGCCCCTTTTCCCACGGACCGTGTTGAATATCGCAGTCGCATATGTTTTCAATTGACGGCCCCCATATAATCCATCCTCCTCAGGCCGTCGTCCACCAAGCCCGTCAGAGACACCCTTCCCCCCAGAACCCCTTTTGCTGCAGTGTATTCTAAAGTATTAACCGTTTCCCTCTTTTCCACAATGTTGACAAATGCCTATTTCCCCCTCCCGACGACTCATTATTTCCGATGTTTCCAAAGGCACAGACAGTTATAATCATATGATAATAAGAACATACTCACAGAAACATGGCGGCCGGATTCCCTGCTTTTCCTCGTCGTGACGGCTGGAATAAACTAAAGATGAGAGATTAGACACAGAACACATTGGCCCCTTTTCCCACGGACCGTGTTGAATATCGCAGTCGCATATGTTTTCAATTGACGGCCCCCATATAATCCATCCTCCTCAGGCCGTCGTCCACCAAGCCCGTCAGAGACACCCTTCCCCCCAGAACCCCTTTTGCTGCAGTGTATTCTAAAGTATTAACCGTTTCCCTCTTTTCCACAATGTTGACAAATGCCTATTTCCCCCTCCCGACGACTCATTATTTCCGATGTTTCCAAAGGCACAGACAGTTATAATCATATGATAATAAGAACATACTCACAGAAACATGGCGGCCGGATTCCCTGCTTTTCCTCGTCGTGACGGCTGGAATAAACTAAAGATGAGAGATTAGACACAGAACACATTGGCCCCTTTTCCCACGGACCGTGTTGAATATCGCAGTCGCATATGTTTTCAATTGACGGCCCCCATATAATCCATCCTCCTCAGGCCGTCGTCCACCAAGCCCGTCAGAGACACCCTTCCCCCCAGAACCCCTTTTGCTGCAGTGTATTCTAAAGTATTAACCGTTTCCCTCTTTTCCACAATGTTGACAAATGCCTATTTCCCCCTCCCGACGACTCATTATTTCCGATGTTTCCAAAGGCACAGACAGTTATAATCATATGATAATAAGAACATACTCACAGAAACATGGCGGCCGGATTCCCTGCTTTTCCTCGTCGTGACGGCTGGAATAAACTAAAGATGAGAGATTAGACACAGAACACATTGGCCCCTTTTCCCACGGACCGTGTTGAATATCGCAGTCGCATATGTTTTCAATTGACGGCCCCCATATAATCCATCCTCCTCAGGCCGTCGTCCACCAAGCCCGTCAGAGACACCCTTCCCCCCAGAACCCCTTTTGCTGCAGTGTATTCTAAAGTATTAACCGTTTCCCTCTTTTCCACAATGTTGACAAATGCCTATTTCCCCCTCCCGACGACTCATTATTTCCGATGTTTCCAAAGGCACAGACAGTTATAATCATATGATAATAAGAACATACTCACAGAAACATGGCGGCCGGATTCCCTGCTTTTCCTCGTCGTGACGGCTGGAATAAACTAAAGATGAGAGATTAGACACAGAACACATTGGCCCCTTTTCCCACGGACCGTGTTGAATATCGCAGTCGCATATGTTTTCAATTGACGGCCCCCATATAATCCATCCTCCTCAGGCCGTCGTCCACCAAGCCCGTCAGAGACACCCTTCCCCCCAGAACCCCTTTTGCTGCAGTGTATTCTAAAGTATTAACCGTTTCCCTCTTTTCCACAATGTTGACAAATGCCTATTTCCCCCTCCCGACGACTCATTATTTCCGATGTTTCCAAAGGCACAGACAGTTATAATCATATGATAATAAGAACATACTCACAGAAACATGGCGGCCGGATTCCCTGCTTTTCCTCGTCGTGACGGCTGGAATAAACTAAAGATGAGAGATTAGACACAGAACACATTGGCCCCTTTTCCCACGGACCGTGTTGAATATCGCAGTCGCATATGTTTTCAATTGACGGCCCCCATATAATCCATCCTCCTCAGGCCGTCGTCCACCAAGCCCGTCAGAGACACCCTTCCCCCCAGAACCCCTTTTGCTGCAGTGTATTCTAAAGTATTAACCGTTTCCCTCTTTTCCACAATGTTGACAAATGCCTATTTCCCCCTCCCGACGACTCATTATTTCCGATGTTTCCAAAGGCACAGACAGTTATAATCATATGATAATAAGAACATACTCACAGAAACATGGCGGCCGGATTCCCTGCTTTTCCTCGTCGTGACGGCTGGAATAAACTAAAGATGAGAGATTAGACACAGAACACATTGGCCCCTTTTCCCACGGACCGTGTTGAATATCGCAGTCGCATATGTTTTCAATTGACGGCCCCCATATAATCCATCCTCCTCAGGCCGTCGTCCACCAAGCCCGTCAGAGACACCCTTCCCCCCAGAACCCCTTTTGCTGCAGTGTATTCTAAAGTATTAACCGTTTCCCTCTTTTCCACAATGTTGACAAATGCCTATTTCCCCCTCCCGACGACTCATTATTTCCGATGTTTCCAAAGGCACAGACAGTTATAATCATATGATAATAAGAACATACTCACAGAAACATGGCGGCCGGATTCCCTGCTTTTCCTCGTCGTGACGGCTGGAATAAACTAAAGATGAGAGATTAGACACAGAACACATTGGCCCCTTTTCCCACGGACCGTGTTGAATATCGCAGTCGCATATGTTTTCAATTGACGGCCCCCATATAATCCATCCTCCTCAGGCCGTCGTCCACCAAGCCCGTCAGAGACACCCTTCCCCCCAGAACCCCTTTTGCTGCAGTGTATTCTAAAGTATTAACCGTTTCCCTCTTTTCCACAATGTTGACAAATGCCTATTTCCCCCTCCCGACGACTCATTATTTCCGATGTTCCCAAAGGCACAGACAGTTATAATCATATGATAATAAGAACATACTCACAGAAACATGGCGGCCGGATTCCCTGCTTTTCCTCGTCGTGACGGCTGGAATAAACTAAAGATGAGAGATTAGACACAGAACACATTGGCCCCTTTTCCCACGGACCGTGTTGAATATCGCAGTCGCATATGTTTTCAATTGACGGCCCCCATATTATAATCCATCCTCCTCAGGCCGTCGTCCACCAAGCCCGTCAGAGACACCCTTCCCCCCAGAACCCCTTTTGCTGCAGTGTATTCTAAAGTATTAACCGTTTCCCTCTTTTCCACAATGTTGACAAATGCCTATTTCCCCCTCCCGACGACTCATTATTTCCGATGTTTCCAAAGGCACAGACAGTTATAATCATATGATAATAAGAACATACTCACAGAAACATGGCGGCCGGATTCCCTGCTTTTCCTCGTCGTGACGGCTGGAATAAACTAAAGATGAGAGATTAGACACAGAACACATTGGCCCCTTTTCCCACGGACCGTGTTGAATATCGCAGTCGCATATGTTTTCAATTGACGGCCCCCATATTATAATCCATCCTCCTCAGGCCGTCGTCCACCAAGCCCGTCAGAGACACCCTTCCCCCCAGAACCCCTTTTGCTGCAGTGTATTCTAAAGTATTAACCGTTTCCCTCTTTTCCACAATGTTGACAAATGCCTATTTCCCCCTCCCGACGACTCATTATTTCCGATGTTTCCAAAGGCACAGACAGTTATAATCATATGATAATAAGAACATACTCACAGAAACATGGCGGCCGGATTCCCTGCTTTTCCTCGTCGTGACGGCTGGAATAAACTAAAGATGAGAGATTAGACACAGAACACATTGGCCCCTTTTCCCACGGACCGTGTTGAATATCGCAGTCGCATATGTTTTCAATTGACGGCCCCCATATTATAATCCATCCTCCTCAGGCCGTCGTCCACCAAGCCCGTCAGAGACACCCTTCCCCCCAGAACCCCTTTTGCTGCAGTGTATTCTAAAGTATTAACCGTTTCCCTCTTTTCCACAATGTTGACAAATGCCTATTTCCCCCTCCCGACGACTCATTATTTCCGATGTTTCCAAAGGCACAGACAGTTATAATCATATGATAATAAGAACATACTCACAGAAACATGGCGGCCGGATTCCCTGCTTTTCCTCGTCGTGACGGCTGGAATAAACTAAAGATGAGAGATTAGACACAGAACACATTGGCCCCTTTTCCCACGGACCGTGTTGAATATCGCAGTCGCATATGTTTTCAATTGACGGCCCCCATATTATAATCCATCCTCCTCAGGCCGTCGTCCACCAAGCCCGTCAGAGACACCCTTCCCCCCAGAACCCCTTTTGCTGCAGTGTATTCTAAAGTATTAACCGTTTCCCTCTTTTCCACAATGTTGACAAATGCCTATTTCCCCCTCCCGACGACTCATTATTTCCGATGTTTCCAAAGGCACAGACAGTTATAATCATATGATAATAAGAACATACTCACAGAAACATGGCGGCCGGATTCCCTGCTTTTCCTCGTCGTGACGGCTGGAATAAACTAAAGATGAGAGATTAGACACAGAACACATTGGCCCCTTTTCCCACGGACCGTGTTGAATATCGCAGTCGCATATGTTTTCAATTGACGGCCCCCATATAATCCATCCTCCTCAGGCCGTCGTCCACCAAGCCCGTCAGAGACACCCTTCCCCCCAGAACCCCTTTTGCTGCAGTGTATTCTAAAGTATTAACCGTTTCCCTCTTTTCCACAATGTTGACAAATGCCTATTTCCCCCTCCCGACGACTCATTATTTCCGATGTTTCCAAAGGCACAGACAGTTATAATCATATGATAATAAGAACATACTCACAGAAACATGGCGGCCGGATTCCCTGCTTTTCCTCGTCGTGACGGCTGGAATAAACTAAAGATGAGAGATTAGACACAGAACACATTGGCCCCTTTTCCCACGGACCGTGTTGAATATCGCAGTCGCATATGTTTTCAATTGACGGCCCCCATATTATAATCCATCCTCCTCAGGCCGTCGTCCACCAAGCCCGTCAGAGACACCCTTCCCCCCAGAACCCCTTTTGCTGCAGTGTATTCTAAAGTATTAACCGTTTCCCTCTTTTCCACAATGTTGACAAATGCCTATTTCCCCCTCCCGACGACTCATTATTTCCGATGTTTCCAAAGGCACAGACAGTTATAATCATATGATAATAAGAACATACTCACAGAAACATGGCGGCCGGATTCCCTGCTTTTCCTCGTCGTGACGGCTGGAATAAACTAAAGATGAGAGATTAGACACAGAACACATTGGCCCCTTTTCCCACGGACCGTGTTGAATATCGCAGTCGCATATGTTTTCAATTGACGGCCCCCATATTATAATCCATCCTCCTCAGGCCGTCGTCCACCAAGCCCGTCAGAGACACCCTTCCCCCCAGAACCCCTTTTGCTGCAGTGTATTCTAAAGTATTAACCGTTTCCCTCTTTTCCACAATGTTGACAAATGCCTATTTCCCCCTCCCGACGACTCATTTATTTCCGATGTTTCCAAAGGCACAGACAGTTATAATCATATGATAATAAGAACATACTCACAGAAACATGGCGGCCGGATTCCCTGCTTTTCCTCGTCGTGACGGCTGAATAAACTAAAGATGAGAGATTAGACACAGAACACATTGGCCCCTTTTCCCACGGACCGTGTTGAATATCGCAGTCGCATATGTTTTCAATTGACGGCCCCCATATAATCCATCCTCCTCAGGCCGTCGTCCACCAAGCCCGTCAGAGACACCCTTCCCCCCAGAACCCCTTTTGCTGCAGTGTATTCTAAAGTATTAACCGTTTCCCTCTTTTCCACAATGTTGACAAATGCCTATTTCCCCCTCCCGACGACTCATTATTTCCGATGTTTCCAAAGGCACAGACAGTTATAATCATATGATAATAAGAACATACTCACAGAAACATGGCGGCCGGATTCCCTGCTTTTCCTCGTCGTGACGGCTGGAATAAACTAAAGATGAGAGATTAGACACAGAACACATTGGCCCCTTTTCCCACGGACCGTGTTGAATATCGCAGTCGCATATGTTTTCAATTGACGGCCCCCATATAATCCATCCTCCTCAGGCCGTCGTCCACCAAGCCCGTCAGAGACACCCTTCCCCCCAGAACCCCTTTTGCTGCAGTGTATTCTAAAGTATTAACCGTTTCCCTCTTTTCCACAATGTTGACAAATGCCTATTTCCCCCTCCCGACGACTCATTATTTCCGATGTTTCCAAAGGCACAGACAGTTATAATCATATGATAATAAGAACATACTCACAGAAACATGGCGGCCGGATTCCCTGCTTTTCCTCGTCGTGACGGCTGGAATAAACTAAAGATGAGAGATTAGACACAGAACACATTGGCCCCTTTTCCCACGGACCGTGTTGAATATCGCAGTCGCATATGTTTTCAATTGACGGCCCCCATATTATAATCCATCCTCCTCAGGCCGTCGTCCACCAAGCCCGTCAGAGACACCCTTCCCCCCAGAACCCCTTTTGCTGCAGTGTATTCTAAAGTATTAACCGTTTCCCTCTTTTCCACAATGTTGACAAATGCCTATTTCCCCCTCCCGACGACTCATTATTTCCGATGTTTCCAAAGGCACAGACAGTTATAATCATATGATAATAAGAACATACTCACAGAAACATGGCGGCCGGATTCCCTGCTTTTCCTCGTCGTGACGGCTGGAATAAACTAAAGATGAGAGATTAGACACAGAACACATTGGCCCCTTTTCCCACGGACCGTGTTGAATATCGCAGTCGCATATGTTTTCAGTTGACGGCCCCCATATTATAATCCATCCTCCTCAGGCCGTCGTCCACCAAGCCCGTCAGAGACACCCTTCCCCCCAGAACCCCTTTTGCTGCAGTGTATTCTAAAGTATTAACCGTTTCCCTCTTTTCCACAATGTTGACAAATGCCTATTTCCCCCTCCCGACGACTCATTATTTCCGATGTTTCCAAAGGCACAGACAGTTATAATCATATGATAATAAGAACATACTCACAGAAACATGGCGGCCGGATTCCCTGCTTTTCCTCGTCGTGACGGCTGGAATAAACTAAAGATGAGAGATTAGACACAGAACACATTGGCCCCTTTTCCCACGGACCGTGTTGAATATCGCAGTCGCATATGTTTTCAATTGACGGCCCCCATATTATAATCCATCCTCCTCAGGCCGTCGTCCACCAAGCCCGTCAGAGACACCCTTCCCCCCAGAACCCCTTTTGCTGCAGTGTATTCTAAAGTATTAACCGTTTCCCTCTTTTCCACAATGTTGACAAATGCCTATTTCCCCCTCCCGACGACTCATTATTTCCGATGTTTCCAAAGGCACAGACAGTTATAATCATATGATAATAAGAACATACTCACAGAAACATGGCGGCCGGATTCCCTGCTTTTCCTCGTCGTGACGGCTGGAATAAACTAAAGATGAGAGATTAGACACAGAACACATTGGCCCCTTTTCCCACGGACCGTGTTGAATATCGCAGTCGCATATGTTTTCAATTGACGGCCCCCATATAATCCATCCTCCTCAGGCCGTCGTCCACCAAGCCCGTCAGAGACACCCTTCCCCCCAGAACCCCTTTTGCTGCAGTGTATTCTAAAGTATTAACCGTTTCCCTCTTTTCCACAATGTTGACAAATGCCTATTTCCCCCTCCCGACGACTCATTATTTCCGATGTTTCCAAAGGCACAGACAGTTATAATCATATGATAATAAGAACATACTCACAGAAACATGGCGGCCGGATTCCCTGCTTTTCCTCGTCGTGACGGCTGGAATAAACTAAAGATGAGAGATTAGACACAGAACACATTGGCCCCTTTTCCCACGGACCGTGTTGAATATCGCAGTCGCATATGTTTTCAATTGACGGCCCCCATATAATCCATCCTCCTCAGGCCGTCGTCCACCAAGCCCGTCAGAGACACCCTTCCCCCCAGAACCCCTTTTGCTGCAGTGTATTCTAAAGTATTAACCGTTTCCCTCTTTTCCACAATGTTGACAAATGCCTATTTCCCCCTCCCGACGACTCATTATTTCCGATGTTTCCAAAGGCACAGACAGTTATAATCATATGATAATAAGAACATACTCACAGAAACATGGCGGCCGGATTCCCTGCTTTTCCTCGTCGTGACGGCTGGAATAAACTAAAGATGAGAGATTAGACACAGAACACATTGGCCCCTTTTCCCACGGACCGTGTTGAATATCGCAGTCGCATATGTTTTCAATTGACGGCCCCCATATAATCCATCCTCCTCAGGCCGTCGTCCACCAAGCCCGTCAGAGACACCCTTCCCCCCAGAACCCCTTTTGCTGCAGTGTATTCTAAAGTATTAACCGTTTCCCTCTTTTCCACAATGTTGACAAATGCCTATTTCCCCCTCCCGACGACTCATTATTTCCGATGTTTCCAAAGGCACAGACAGTTATAATCATATGATAATAAGAACATACTCACAGAAACATGGCGGCCGGATTCCCTGCTTTTCCTCGTCGTGACGGCTGGAATAAACTAAAGATGAGAGATTAGACACAGAACACATTGGCCCCTTTTCCCACGGACCGTGTTGAATATCGCAGTCGCATATGTTTTCAATTGACGGCCCCCATATTATAATCCATCCTCCTCAGGCCGTCGTCCACCAAGCCCGTCAGAGACACCCTTCCCCCCAGAACCCCTTTTGCTGCAGTGTATTCTAAAGTATTAACCGTTTCCCTCTTTTCCACAATGTTGACAAATGCCTATTTCCCCCTCCCGACGACTCATTATTTCCGATGTTTCCAAAGGCACAGACAGTTATAATCATATGATAATAAGAACATACTCACAGAAACATGGCGGCCGGATTCCCTGCTTTTCCTCGTCGTGACGGCTGGAATAAACTAAAGATGAGAGATTAGACACAGAACACATTGGCCCCTTTTCCCACGGACCGTGTTGAATATCGCAGTCGCATATGTTTTCAATTGACGGCCCCCATATTATAATCCATCCTCCTCAGGCCGTCGTCCACCAAGCCCGTCAGAGACACCCTTCCCCCCAGAACCCCTTTTGCTGCAGTGTATTCTAAAGTATTAACCGTTTCCCTCTTTTCCACAATGTTGACAAATGCCTATTTCCCCCTCCCGACGACTCATTATTTCCGATGTTTCCAAAGGCACAGACAGTTATAATCATATGATAATAAGAACATACTCACAGAAACATGGCGGCCGGATTCCCTGCTTTTCCTCGTCGTGACGGCTGGAATAAACTAAAGATGAGAGATTAGACACAGAACACATTGGCCCCTTTTCCCACGGACCGTGTTGAATATCGCAGTCGCATATGTTTTCAATTGACGGCCCCCATTATAATCCATCCTCCTCAGGCCGTCGTCCACCAAGCCCGTCAGAGACACCCTTCCCCCCAGAACCCCTTTTGCTGCAGTGTATTCTAAAGTATTAACCGTTTCCCTCTTTTCCACAATGTTGACAAATGCCTATTTCCCCCTCCCGACGACTCATTATTTCCGATGTTTCCAAAGGCACAGACAGTTATAATCATATGATAATAAGAACATACTCACAGAAACATGGCGGCCGGATTCCCTGCTTTTCCTCGTCGTGACGGCTGGAATAAACTAAAGATGAGAGATTAGACACAGAACACATTGGCCCCTTTTCCCACGGACCGTGTTGAATATCGCAGTCGCATATGTTTTCAATTGACGGCCCCCATATTATAATCCATCCTCCTCAGGCCGTCGTCCACCAAGCCCGTCAGAGACACCCTTCCCCCCAGAACCCCTTTTGCTGCAGTGTATTCTAAAGTATTAACCGTTTCCCTCTTTTCCACAATGTTGACAAATGCCTATTTCCCCCTCCCGACGACTCATTATTTCCGATGTTTCCAAAGGCACAGACAGTTATAATCATATGATAATAAGAACATACTCACAGAAACATGGCGGCCGGATTCCCTGCTTTTCCTCGTCGTGACGGCTGGAATAAACTAAAGATGAGAGATTAGACACAGAACACATTGGCCCCTTTTCCCACGGACCGTGTTGAATATCGCAGTCGCATATGTTTTCAATTGACGGCCCCCATATAATCCATCCTCCTCAGGCCGTCGTCCACCAAGCCCGTCAGAGACACCCTTCCCCCCAGAACCCCTTTTGCTGCAGTGTATTCTAAAGTATTAACCGTTTCCCTCTTTTCCACAATGTTGACAAATGCCTATTTCCCCCTCCCGACGACTCATTATTTCCGATGTTTCCAAAGGCACAGACAGTTATAATCATATGATAATAAGAACATACTCACAGAAACATGGCGGCCGGATTCCCTGCTTTTCCTCGTCGTGACGGCTGGAATAAACTAAAGATGAGAGATTAGACACAGAACACATTGGCCCCTTTTCCCACGGACCGTGTTGAATATCGCAGTCGCATATGTTTTCAATTGACGGCCCCCATATAATCCATCCTCCTCAGGCCGTCGTCCACCAAGCCCGTCAGAGACACCCTTCCCCCCAGAACCCCTTTTGCTGCAGTGTATTCTAAAGTATTAACCGTTTCCCTCTTTTCCACAATGTTGACAAATGCCTATTTCCCCCTCCCGACGACTCATTATTTCCGATGTTTCCAAAGGCACAGACAGTTATAATCATATGATAATAAGAACATACTCACAGAAACATGGCGGCCGGATTCCCTGCTTTTCCTCGTCGTGACGGCTGGAATAAACTAAAGATGAGAGATTAGACACAGAACACATTGGCCCCTTTTCCCACGGACCGTGTTGAATATCGCAGTCGCATATGTTTTCAATTGACGGCCCCCATATAATCCATCCTCCTCAGGCCGTCGTCCACCAAGCCCGTCAGAGACACCCTTCCCCCCAGAACCCCTTTTGCTGCAGTGTATTCTAAAGTATTAACCGTTTCCCTCTTTTCCACAATGTTGACAAATGCCTATTTCCCCCTCCCGACGACTCATTATTTCCGATGTTTCCAAAGGCACAGACAGTTATAATCATATGATAATAAGAACATACTCACAGAAACATGGCGGCCGGATTCCCTGCTTTTCCTCGTCGTGACGGCTGGAATAAACTAAAGATGAGAGATTAGACACAGAACACATTGGCCCCTTTTCCCACGGACCGTGTTGAATATCGCAGTCGCATATGTTTTCAATTGACGGCCCCCATATTATAATCCATCCTCCTCAGGCCGTCGTCCACCAAGCCCGTCAGAGACACCCTTCCCCCCAGAACCCCTTTTGCTGCAGTGTATTCTAAAGTATTAACCGTTTCCCTCTTTTCCACAATGTTGACAAATGCCTATTTCCCCCTCCCGACGACTCATTATTTCCGATGTTTCCAAAGGCACAGACAGTTATAATCATATGATAATAAGAACATACTCACAGAAACATGGCGGCCGGATTCCCTGCTTTTCCTCGTCGTGACGGCTGGAATAAACTAAAGATGAGAGATTAGACACAGAACACATTGGCCCCTTTTCCCACGGACCGTGTTGAATATCGCAGTCGCATATGTTTTCAATTGACGGCCCCCATATAATCCATCCTCCTCAGGCCGTCGTCCACCAAGCCCGTCAGAGACACCCTTCCCCCCAGAACCCCTTTTGCTGCAGTGTATTCTAAAGTATTAACCGTTTCCCTCTTTTCCACAATGTTGACAAATGCCTATTTCCCCCTCCCGACGACTCATTATTTCCGATGTTTCCAAAGGCACAGACAGTTATAATCATATGATAATAAGAACATACTCACAGAAACATGGCGGCCGGATTCCCTGCTTTTCCTCGTCGTGACGGCTGGAATAAACTAAAGATGAGAGATTAGACACAGAACACATTGGCCCCTTTTCCCACGGACCGTGTTGAATATCGCAGTCGCATATGTTTTCAATTGACGGCCCCCATATAATCCATCCTCCTCAGGCCGTCGTCCACCAAGCCCGTCAGAGACACCCTTCCCCCCAGAACCCCTTTTGCTGCAGTGTATTCTAAAGTATTAACCGTTTCCC
>JASEVX010000493.1:0-103350 GCA_031761405.1 Serripes groenlandicus | reverse complement strand
AATCTGAAAAATATAAATTATAACTACCTGTGCCAATCAGTAGAAAATGCGTTTTTAACGAAAGAACTTATTCGAGCTGAAGTTCTGTGAGATAGTCTTTCTTTCCTTCTTCATGACTGAATGTCTATTTTTCCTGTGACGAATGCTTATTTTCTCGCCGTATAGAGCCGAGAAGTGGGTAAAAATATCATTAAATATGGCGGTAACCGAGTCATTATCTCTAGCTGTGACGTCATGATACGTACAGTTCCAGTCAATACTCGCCACGGCGTCTGCTATAGCACGCGGGACCTCTCGGTCATCTAGGTCATTTTTTATTTTCCAACAATAATCATGGGGACTCTACCTCTGATGTCCATTATTTCCTCTCTGATTTGTGAAACGTGGTCAAACGTTCTATAATCATCTACAGAAAACACTAGAACAAACACGTCTCCTTGTTGAATGTCGATTTTTAACCATGTCTGGGAATTTAAATGAACCAGAAGTATCGAGAATCTCGACGTCGAAATTATGTCCGTTGTAGAAAATCTGGTCCTCTATCGTTGGTTTGTGTTTTTCTATAAACGTCTGAGTGGTTTATTAAAGCTGTTTTTTCCTACGCGTTCGGCACCCATAACAACCACCCGTATATATAATTGGGGAGTTTCTCTTGGCCATAACTGTAAAGGAAAGACAAAAAGCTTTGATAATTTATAATTCACAACAAGAATTGTGTATGAGTCAGCACTTCATATTCAGAATAAACAGGAATTTCCAATAACATACATATTCAGGAGAAACCCCTATTAAACTGAAACAAAAGCTTTGATAATTTCAGTTTACAAAAAGAATTGTGTATAAAAAAATCAACTCTTAAAATAAAAGAACATGCGGGATTTTCAATTTGCATTTATACTTGGAAAAGCTTTATAAATTGAACCAACACTAGTTTACCAATATACTTTGAAATCATTGAATATCCCTTTCCAATATAACACGCAGTATATCGGTGTAGGACTTGCGATTTTCAATAATAGTGCACTTTGGTGCGGGTAAATTTGAGAATGTATCAACCCTGCATCTTTTGACAGTAGAATAATGTCAGTTTGCCAGAATGTTGTCTTGGTGATTTTTTAGTTACGTTCTGAAACTGATCATGATGTGTTCAAAATCATTCCAAATTTATGAAAAATCTAGTTGGTACTCGATAGACTACCGTTTTAGCTCATTAGAATGGCTATTTGTAATCTAAATTGTTTGGGTAATCACATGGCTAGGCCATATTAAGATAAAATATTGTGTACACTTTATAAATGACAAAATTATCAAGAAAGGAGAGAAAACAGTATCCATTGGTTTGGTGTTTGTTTCAATGATGTCCGATATTAAACAGGTTTGTTCAATTTAGTCCCTTCGCATTGCATGATTGAGGGTTGTCAGCGACATATAAACACAGTGTAATTTATATGTCTCTGAGGTTGTTAAACTGCTTCGAAAAATTTGAGTGCGATAACAAACACAAACCATGCACAAAAAGCACAATTTTCACTATTTGCCAAACTGTTCAATTTATAAAAAATATAGGCATATATTATAATGCTCGATCTCCAAACTAAATTAGGCTACACTTTCCGCATTGATTTATAATTGACTCTAGAACGTGCAGACGTGTTATACATAACGTGTGTACACACTGGCTGTACACACTGGCATCGCCGTTTTCAACATTGTTTCAGTTATATCACGACTGCCACTTCACCTGCTCATGTGTTTCTTAGTTTGCTCACCCCAGTACTCAACGCAACATACTTTCTAAGCAAACTGGCTGCTTTTCCACGTTGGTGAATAACGGATGACGTTTGTCAAAGTGATTTGTCAAACGTCGGAAAGAATGTTGGCTGAGCTGGGGTTTGAACTCACAACCCCTGGATTGACTAAGCTACCGGGGCTATTTATTTGACTCGAAGGTGAGTGAACCCCGTTTTCTAAGGCTCTAGATGTGGACGCTAATATCGCAGCGCCACTGAGCCGGTTGATTTGAAATCACCTGAAGTATTGATACATTTCGGGTTTAATAACCGTTTTCAACAATGTTCACTCATACCATAGTGGCCAGTTGACCTTCCTATCTGCATTCTGGCTTTCCATCACCACAATAGTCTTTCCAAATATAGAATGTTTTTCCCATTGGAACCAGGCTTGTCTCATTGACTTGTCAAGCGTAGGTAAGAATGTTTGCCAAGCTGGGGTTCGAAGCCGCGAGTTGGATAAGCAGAACAAACAAAACAATACTGTCTTTTAAAGGCGTACATACAGAGAGGTTAAATGACAAAAACAAAATACAATTTTCTTTAAAACTTTCATTGTGTTTATTTATTTTTAAAAATGGCTTCTTTTTTCACGTAATAAAAATACTAAAATAAAAAAAAACCATTATATGCAAAATGTACATTTGGAAAACCGGAATACAAAAATATACAATTGTCCATGAAAAATGCTCATATATATATGTAATGACAAATTTATACAATGGCGACAATGATGGGTCATATTTTTATTTACTCTGAGTCCTAAAAATCGAAACTCGCCAAGTGGTTATTGAAATATGACTACTGTACGAAACAGACCGCATGAACTACATTTATTCGCCACACCGGAACTACGTCACTATTTTACTATTACCTAACGTCACATACTCGTAAATGGCACATTTTTATGGCTATATTGAAAATACTTTGTTGGACCCCATTGTCCTTCTCAAATGATGCTTCAAGAATGATAATAATACTGCGTTGAATATACTCGAAATCACTCCAAGAAACACACAAAAATAAAACAGCGTCGATCGGAACCTAACGCATTGATGCACTGGTGTTTTCTTTTGGATCTACGCTTGTAAAAAATATATTAAGGAATTGTATTGTATTCTATTGTATTGTATTATATTGTATTGTAACGGGTCCATAACTTTTTAACGAAATAACTTTTTCGAGCTGAAGGACTGTCAGATTGTCTTCTTTTCTTCTTCATGACTGTATGTCTATTTTTCGTGTGACGAATGCTTATTTTCTCGCCGTATAGAGCCGGGAAGTGGGTAAAAATGTCATTAAATATGGCGGTTACTGAGTCATTATCTCTGGCTGTGACGTCATGATATGTACAGTTCCAGTCAATACTCGCCACGGCGTCTGCTATAGCACGCGGGACCTCTCGGTCATCGGTGTCATTTTTATTTCCAACAATAATCATGGGCACTCTACCTCTGATGTCCATTATTTCCTCTCTGATTTGTGAAACGCGATTAAACGTTCTATAATCATCCACAGAAAATACAAGAACAAACACGTCTCCCTGTTGAATGGCGAGTTTAACCATGCCAGGGAAGTTAAAAGAACCGGAAGTATCGAGAATCTCGACGTCGATATTATGTCCGTTGTAGAAAAACTGGTCCTCTATCGTTCGTTTGTGTTCTTCTATAAACGTCTGAGTGAGGCATTGATTAATTATAGCTGTTTTTCCTACCCGTTCGTCACCCATAACAACCACCCGTATATAATTCGGGAGTTTCTCTTGACCAAAACTGTAAAGGAGAGACAAAAAGCTTTGATCATTTAAATTTCACAACAAGAAATGTGTATGAGTCTTAAAATAAAGAAAATGCGGGATTTTCAATTTACATTTTTACTAAGTAAAGCTTTATAAATTGAACCAACAATAGTTTAGCAATATACTTTGAAATAATTAAATAGCCCTTTCCTATATACAGTACATCTGCAGCAGACGACGTTGAAAAATCTCACCTGAAATATGGAAAATCTCATAAAGCGAAGACACAATCACAAAATTGAGTTGTAAATATTTTAACAAATGCAGACATTGTTCATTGCGAGCAATTTCTTCCTCTACCACTATAATTTCTTGTAGATGCGGATGCAGATGCGTCAAAAAGTGTGGAGCGAACAGAACTGCTTCTACTCTATTTTCAAAAGACGGACCCGTTGACAGTTCCAGGAAACGGTTCGAGTTCAACGGCATCTTAGAATATTCCTTTGTTCGAGTTATCGCGAGTCCACTGTAGTAGTCTATATATAGAACCAGATTAAAACTAGAACTGTAGCTCCACGAAATGTTCGCTAGTGTAACATTTACCCTTTTCACACATACAACAAATATGCAGCAGCATATTTCAAAACATATACGTAAAATATGGATTCTTAACCCCATAAAATTAAAGAAAAAACATTGAATAGCGTTGAAACATTATGACAAAAGGAGGAATTGCTCATGGTGAGCAATTTCAGATTTTGCCACATTGTTGACAAAAGGCGTTTGCTGCAGAGCAGTCAGAAAGTGTCTGTAATTGTAAATGGTTAAGATCAAAAATTCACAAACGCGAATCAATTAAATATCAATAAATTAAAGAAAATGAACTTACAAGCGCATAATTATGTCAGCAAATCAATCTAATATTTTATTTCTGTTTAATATTCTGTTTGTATATCTTTTAAAAATCTCTTCGTGTGAATTAACTACGCTTATCGAACTATACTATTGTGATGGACAATGTTCACCACTAAAACAATGCTCAGTCTGATACACTGTAAAACCAAGCGTCAGTAACTTTAGGCAATGTTTATTATTTGTATTAAACACAATACGCCCAACACACCCAGTCTCCAATTTTACTGTATTTTAACATTTAAATTTGATCAGACATATATGATTGTGCGTTATTTTATTATAACGTTGTCGGGTTACTGAAATGTAAGTTATAGTTAATTATTCATAATCGTAATTTTGAAATCTAGCTGGAATGTTAAATGTTGTTTGGAATTATTGATTGGATATTTGGCAAAATAATTTAATTGACATATCTGTAAAATTACAAATAGATCCTTGATGCATTGTGAAACACTATGATATGCAAGCACCATAAAGGAAACGAAGACAGGTGAGAAAAGCCATTTAATCATTAATCACTCATCATCTAACAAAGCTGTCATGTATCCCCTTTCAACATTTCGACTGGACATTTAGTGCTCAAATTCATATTTAAATTCTTCACAACTCCACTCAATAGACACCAGGAGTTATTAATGCCAAACGTCGCCTTGAGCTGCTCTTAAAGTTATAGGAGCGGATTGCCTTAATCTGAAAAATATAAATTATAACTACCTGTGCCAATCAGTAGAAAATGCGTTTTTAACGAAAGAACTTATTCGAGCTGAAGTTCTGTGAGATAGTCTTCTTTCCTTCTTCATGACTGAATGTCTATTTTTCCTGTGACGAATGCTTATTTTCTCGCCGTATAGAGCCGAGAAGTGGGTAAAAATATCATTAAATATGGCGGTAACCGAGTCATTATCTCTAGCTGTGACGTCATGATACGTACAGTTCCAGTCAATACTCGCCACGGCGTCTGCTATAGCACGCGGGACCTCTCGGTCATCTAGGTCATTTTTATTTCCAACAATAATCATGGGGACTCTACCTCTGATGTCCATTATTTCCTCTCTGATTTGTGAAACGTGGTCAAACGTTCTATAATCATCTACAGAAAACACTAGAACAAACACGTCTCCTTGTTGAATGTCGATTTTAACCATGTCTGGGAATTTAAATGAACCAGAAGTATCGAGAATCTCGACGTCGAAATTATGTTCGTTGTAGAAAATCTGGTCCTCTATCGTTGGTTTGTGTTTTTCTATAAACGTCTGAGTGGTTTATTAAAGCTGTTTTTCCTACGCGTTCGGCACCCATAACAACCACCCGTATATAATTGGGGAGTTTCTCTTGGCCATAACTGTAAAGGAAAGACAAAAAGCTTTGATAATTTATAATTCACAACAAGAATTGTGTATGAGTCAGCACTTCATATTCAGAATAAACAGGAATTTCCAATAACATACATATTCAGGAGAAACCCCTATTAAACTGAAACAAAAGCTTTGATAATTTCAGTTTACAAAAAGAATTGTGTATAAAAAAATCAACTCTTAAAATAAAGAACATGCGGGATTTTCAATTTGCATTTATACTTGGAAAAGCTTTATAAATTGAACCAACACTAGTTTACCAATATACTTTGAAATCATTGAATATCCCTTTCCAATATAACACGCAGTATATCGGTGTAGGACTTGCGATTTTCAATAATAGTGCACTTTGGTGCGGGTAAATTTGAGAATGTATCAACCCTGCATCTTTTGACAGTAGAATAATGTCAGTTTGCCAGAATGTTGTCTTGGTGATTTTTTAGTTACGTTCTGAAACTGATCATGATGTGTTCAAAATCATTCCAAATTTATGAAAAATCTAGTTGGTACTCGATAGACTACCGTTTTAGCTCATTAGAATGGCTATTTGTAATCTAAATTGTTTGGGTAATCACATGGCTAGGCCATATTAAGATAAAATATTGTGTACACTTTATAAATGACAAAATTATCAAGAAAGGAGAGAAAACAGTATCCATTGGTTTGGTGTTTGTTTCAATGATGTCCGATATTAAACAGGTTTGTTCAATTTAGTCCCTTCGCATTGCATGATTGAGGGTTGTCAGCGACATATAAACACAGTGTATTTATATGTCTCTGAGGTTGTTAAACTGCTTCGAAAAATTTGAGTGCGATAACAAACACAAACCATGCACAAAAAGCACAATTTCACTATTTGCCAAACTGTTCAATTTATAAAAATATAGGCATATATTATAATGCTCGATCTCCAAACTAAATTAGGCTACACTTTCCGCATTGATTTATAATTGACTCTAGAACGTGCAGACGTGTATACATAACGTGTGTACACACTGGCTGTACACACTGGCATCGCCGTTTTCAACATTGTTTCAGTTATATCACGACTGCCACTTCACCTGCTCATGTGTTTCTTAGTTTGCTCACCCCAGTACTCAACGCAACATACTTTCTAAGCAACTGGCTGCTTTTCCACGTTGGTGAATAACGGATGACGTTTGTCAAAGTGACTTGTCAAACGTCGGAAAGAATGTTGGCTGAGCTGGGGTTTGAACTCACAACCCCTGGATTGACTAAGCTACCGGGGCTATTTATTTGACTCGAAGGTGAGTGAACCCCGTTTTCTAAGGCTCTAGATGTGGACGCTAATATCGCAGCGCCACTGAGCCGGTTGATTTGAAATCACCTGAAGTATTGATACATTTCGGGTTTAATAACCGTTTTCAACAATGTTCACTCATACCATAATGGCCAGTTGACCTTCCTATCTGCATTCTGGCTTTCCATCACCACAATAGTCTTTCCAAATATAGAATGTTTTCCCATTGGAACCAGGCTTGTCTCATTGACTTGTCAAGCGTAGGTAAGAATGTTTGCCAAGCTGGGGTTCGAAGCCGCGAGTTGGATAAGCAGAACAAACAAAACAATACTGTCTTTTAAAGGCGTACATACAGAGAGGTTAAATGACAAAAACAAAATACAATTTCTTTA
This sequence comes from Serripes groenlandicus, assembly GCA_031761405.1. Lineage (NCBI taxonomy): Eukaryota > Metazoa > Mollusca > Bivalvia > Cardiida > Cardiidae > Serripes > Serripes groenlandicus. Next base: position 95,899 of record JASEVX010000493.1, on the reverse strand, counting down.
AAACTTTCATTGTGTTTATTTATTTTTAAAAATGGCTTCTTTTTCACGTAATAAAAATACTAAAATAAAAAAAACCATTATATGCAAATGTACATTTGGAAAACCGGAATACAAAAATATACAATTGTCCATGAAAAATGCTCATATATATGTAATGACAATTTATACAATGGCGACAATGATGGGTCATATTTTATTTACTCCGAGTCCTAAAAATCGAAACTCGCCAAGTGGTTATTGAAATATGACTACTGTACGAAACAGACCGCATGAACTACATTTATTCGCCACACCGGAACTACGTCACTATTTTACTATTACCTAACGTCACATACTCGTAAATGGCACATTTTTATGGCTATATTGAAAATACTTTGTTGGACCCCATTGTCCTTCTCAAATGATGCTTCAAGAATGATAATAATACTGCGTTGAATATACTCGAAATCACTCCAAGAAACACACAAAAATAAAACAGCGTCGATCGGAACCTAACGCATTGATGCACTGGTGTTTTCTTTTGGATCTACGCTTGTAAAAAATATATTAAGGAATTGTATTGTATTGTATTATATTGTATTGTAACGGGTCCATAACTTTTTAACGAAATAACTTTTTCGAGCTGAAGGACTGTCAGATTGTCTTCTTTTCTTCTTCATGACTGTATGTCTATTTTTCGTGTGACGAATGCTTATTTTCTCGCCGTATAGAGCCGGGAAGTGGGTAAAAATGTCATTAAATATGGCGGTTACTGAGTCATTATCTCTGGCTGTGACGTCATGATATGTACAGTTCCAGTCAATACTCGCCACGGCATCTGCTATAGCACGCGGGACCTCTCGGTCATCGGTGTCATTTTTATTTCCAACAATAATCATGGGCACTCTACCTCTGATGTCCATTATTTCCTCTCTGATTTGTGAAACGCGATTAAACGTTCTATAATCATCCACAGAAAATACAAGAACAAACACGTCTCCCTGTTGAATGGCGAGTTTAACCATGCCAGGGAAGTTAAAAGAACCGGAAGTATCGAGAATCTCGACGTCGATATTATGTCCGTTGTAGAAAAACTGGTCCTCTATCGTTCGTTTGTGTTCTTCTATAAACGTCTGAGTGAGGCATTGATTAATTATAGCTGTTTTTCCTACCCGTTCGTCACCCATAACAACCACCCGTATATAATTCGGGAGTTTCTCTTGACCAAAACTGTAAAGGAGAGACAAAAAGCTTTGATCATTTAAATTTCACAACAAGAAATGTGTATGAGTCTTAAAATAAAGAAAATGCGGGATTTTCAATTTACATTTTTACTAAGTAAAGCTTTATAAATTGAACCAACAATAGTTTAGCAATATACTTTGAAATAATTAAATAGCCCTTTCCTATATACAGTACATCTGCAGCAGACGACGTTGAAAAATCTCACCTGAAATATGGAAAATCTCATAAAGCGAAGACACAATCACAAAATTGAGTTGTAAATATTTTAACAAATGCAGACATTGTTCATTGCGAGCAATTTCTTCCTCTACCACTATAATTTCTTGTAGATGCGGATGCAGATGCGTCAAAAAGTGTGGAGCGAACAGAACTGCTTCTACTCTATTTTCAAAAGACGGACCCGTTGACAGTTCCAGGAAACGGTTCGAGTTCAACGGCATCTTAGAATATTCCTTTGTTCGAGTTATCGCGAGTCCACTGTAGTAGTCTATATATAGAACCAGATTAAAACTAGAACTGTAGCTCCACGAAATGTTCGCTAGTGTAACATTTACCCTTTTCACACATACAACAAATATGCAGCAGCATATTTCAAAACATATACGTAAAATATGGATTCTTAACCCCATAAAATTAAAGAAAAAACATTGAATAGCGTTGAAACATTATGACAAAAGGAGGAATTGCTCATGGTGAGCAATTTCAGATTTTGCCACATTGTTGACAAAAGGCGTTTGCTGCAGAGCAGTCAGAAAGTGTCTGTAATTGTAAATGGTTAAGATCAAAAATTCACAAACGCGAATCAATTAAATATCAATAAATTAAAGAAAATGAACTTACAAGCGCATAATTATGTCAGCAAATCAATCTAATATTTTATTTCTGTTTAATATTCTGTTTGTATATCTTTTAAAAATCTCTTCGTGTGAATTAACTACGCTTATCGAACTATACTATTGTGATGGACAATGTTCACCACTAAAACAATGCTCAGTCTGATACACTGTAAAACCAAGCGTCAGTAACTTTAGGCAATGTTTATTATTTGTATTAAACACAATACGCCCAACACACCCAGTCTCCAATTTTACTGTATTTTAACATTTAAATTTGATCAGACATATATGATTGTGCGTTATTTTATTATAACGTTGTCGGGTTACTGAAATGTAAGTTATAGTTAATTATTCATAATCGTAATTTTGAAATCTAGCTGGAATGTTAAATGTTGTTTGGAATTATTGATTGGATATTTGGCAAAATAATTTAATTGACATATCTGTAAAATTACAAATAGATCCTTGATGCATTGTGAAACACTATGATATGCAAGCACCATAAAGGAAACGAAGACAGGTGAGAAAAGCCATTTAATCATTAATCACTCATCATCTAACAAAGCTGTCATGTATCCCCTTTCAACATTTCGACTGGACATTTAGTGCTCAAATTCATATTTAAATTCTTCACAACTCCACTCAATAGACACCAGGAGTTATTAATGCCAAACGTCGCCTTGAGCTGCTCTTAAAGTTATAGGAGCGGATTGCCTTAATCTGAAAAATATAAATTATAACTACCTGTGCCAATCAGTAGAAAATGCGTTTTTAACGAAAGAACTTATTCGAGCTGAAGTTCTGTGAGATAGTCTTCTTTCCTTCTTCATGACTGAATGTCTATTTTTCCTGTGACGAATGCTTATTTTCTCGCCGTATAGAGCCGAGAAGTGGGTAAAAATATCATTAAATATGGCGGTAACCGAGTCATTATCTCTAGCTGTGACGTCATGATACGTACAGTTCCAGTCAATACTCGCCACGGCGTCTGCTATAGCACGCGGGACCTCTCGGTCATCTAGGTCATTTTTATTTCCAACAATAATCATGGGGACTCTACCTCTGATGTCCATTATTTCCTCTCTGATTTGTGAAACGTGGTCAAACCTTCTATAATCATCTACAGAAAACACTAGAACAAACACGTCTCCTTGTTGAATGTCGATTTTAACCATGTCTGGGAATTTAAATGAACCAGAAGTATCGAGAATCTCGACGTCGAAATTATGTCCGTTGTAGAAAATCTGGTCCTCTATCGTTGGTTTGTGTTTTTCTATAAACGTCTGAGTGGTTTATTAAAGCTGTTTTTCCTACGCGTTCGGCACCCATAACAACCACCCGTATATAATTGGGGAGTTTCTCTTGGCCATAACTGTAAAGGAAAGACAAAAAGCTTTGATAATTTATAATTCACAACAAGAATTGTGTATGAGTCAGCACTTCATATTCAGAATAAACAGGAATTTCCAATAACATACATATTCAGGAGAAACCCCTATTAAACTGAAACAAAAGCTTTGATAATTTCAGTTTACAAAAAGAATTGTGTATAAAAAAATCAACTCTTAAAATAAAGAACATGCGGGATTTTCAATTTGCATTTATACTTGGAAAAGCTTTATAAATTGAACCAACACTAGTTTACCAATATACTTTGAAATCATTGAATATCCCTTTCCAATATAACACGCAGTATATCGGTGTAGGACTTGCGATTTTCAATAATAGTGCACTTTGGTGCGGGTAAATTTGAGAATGTATCAACCCTGCATCTTTTGACAGTAGAATAATGTTAGTTTGCCAGAATGTTGTCTTGGTGATTTTTTAGTTACGTTCTGAAACTGATCATGATGTGTTCAAAATCATTCCAAATTTATGAAAAATCTAGTTGGTACTCGATAGACTACCGTTTTAGCTCATTAGAATGGCTATTTGTAATCTAAATTGTTTGGGTAATCACATGGCTAGGCCATATTAAGATAAAATATTGTGTACACTTTATAAATGACAAAATTATCAAGAAAGGAGAGAAAACAGTATCCATTGGTTTGGTGTTTGTTTCAATGATGTCCGATATTAAACAGGTTTGTTCAATTTAGTCCCTTCGCATTGCATGATTGAGGGTTGTCAGCGACATATAAACACAGTGTATTTATATGTCTCTGAGGTTGTTAAACTGCTTCGAAAAATTTGAGTGCGATAACAAACACAAACCATGCACAAAAAGCACAATTTCACTATTTGCCAAACTGTTCAATTTATAAAAATATAGGCATATATTATAATGCTCGATCTCCAAACTAAATTAGGCTACACTTTCCGCATTGATTTATAATTGACTCTAGAACGTGCAGACGTGTATACATAACGTGTGTACACACTGGCTGTACACACTGGCATCGTGTGTCCTTTAAACCTTTGTAAACCAGTCTTATCATCTAGACGCTTTCATATATTTAAACAACTACAAAATAAAGCGTTTATAATATTGAGATTTAAGAACACCAGTCTCGCGAGTTATTTATAGAACCTTTTGGAATTTCCAGATTTGAGTATCATCATAGTTATTTGCAAGGCAGTTAGAACGCGCAATGATATTTATTATCTGCCCAATCATGACGAAGATAATATTATCATATTTTAACTCTATGTAGATAATGTCTCGATAAAACTCAAATATTAGTAACAATCCGGTACCAAAGTAGCACTGACATAATTATTATTAATCGGGTCTCTGCATCAATGATAACTATAACGGATGTGAGTAAATTGGTTTGCAGTAAGGAAAATAAATATCAACGGGCTTTTCAAAACCGACTATGTAAATATTTTTCGTTGTTGTTGTTTCTGTTAGCATTGTGGCGATTGTTAAACCAATCGCCACAAAAACATTGAATAGCGTTGAAACATTGTGACAAAAGGAGGAATTGCTCACGGTGAGCAATTTCAGATTTTGCCACATTGTTGTCAAAAGGCGTCTGCTGCAGAGCAGTCAGAAAGTTTCTGTAATTGTGAAATGGTTAAGACTTAAAATTCACAAACGCGAATCAATTATATATGAATAATTTAAAGAAAATTAACTTACATGTGCATAATTATGTCCACAGATCAATCTAATATTATATTTCTGTTTAATATTCTGTCTGTATATATTTTATAAATCTGAGTGATATTGAGTGACGTCCCTTTTGGAAAGACTTTAATTTCGTTAGGTCCATAAACTTTCGAAGTTTAAAACACTTTTTGGATATGAATCGGACTATAAACTGTGTTTTAAGGAGTTAATATGCTGCTGTTAATCGGTACGACTCTTTTATAACTTTTGAAAATGTGTAATTGTGTTTTTGAAGATTGTACATTGTTTCACAGAGTTTCATATGGGTGGGGTATGCGATAGAGATAAAGTTTAAATCTCCCACCCTTCATGAAAACAGTATTCGTCACACTTGACTACTACAAATAGTGATATTAACGGTAAAAAACAGTCATAAGCAATACAAACCGCGAATGAAAATCGCTCACTATCTATAATACCATGGCTAGCGGGTACGACTGTAATAACAGCGTATTTCAATCGCCAAACAGCACGGCGTTTGAAAATGGGCTCATTTCACCATCTGATCCATCAATGCCAAGGACAACATACGCCGTCCAAGTAGACGCTAGCCCTACACAGGATAACGCCGACTCTGAATACCAAACCTTAGTTGCTACCTCAAGTAATTACAGAAACGACACACTAAGCCAAATACAACTCGACGTATCTATCGCCGAAGTTCCGGAAGAAAATTACGACAACAGTTTATACGCCAGTCAACCAATATGCAATCAGCAGTTCTTTTACATGTTAGATGAGGTTCTAGAAAATCAACCTAAAGATCTTTACATCGAAAAACTAGCCTCACTTACTAAAAGAAATGATGATGACATATGTCTATACAGAAACATTCTGTTCAAAAGAGCAAGAGACAGCAGTCAGTGTCCACAAGGCTGTCTTATCCAGAGACGAACTACGAAATCCGAGGAAAGTTACCGCAGATTCGCGAGCGATTGCTACGTTATATACGAATTTATAAAAAATAAAGACCCGAAAACCTTGAATGATATTCTCGTAAAACGAAGAACTACGACAAAGAACAACTCTAACAATGACACGTTAAATGATTCAAACGAAATATCGCAGCAACAAGGAAACGCTCAAATGAGATCAGACATACAACTGTTATTGCAAGATATGAAATACTTAAAAGAGGAAAATAAAACGCTGCAAAAAGACTTGTTTATTACACAATCTGCGCACTGCGAAACGAAAAGAGCAATTTCCACAATGATACTGGAAGACAAAAGATTGCGATCAATAGACAAAGAGAAAATAGCTTCATTACATAGAGAAATTGAACACCTAAAAGCTGTGATGAACGAAATAAGAAGCAATAAGACCAATCATAATGATAATTCAGAACAAGTCATACACATCTCAAATACAACAAGAGACACATACGCTGACGTAGCGAGATCGTCTAAATCTACTCCCGAGCATAATCTGACCACTACATCGAACATGAAAAAGAGTACACCGTACTTAACTCGGTCATCCGCACAAGATAATCAAACATCGTATCCCAGAAACAAAAGCAACCACGCTGAAACCCACGAGAAAATATCTTCTGTTGAAAACAACGTAGAACGTAAAGACAGCGTCCATAACAGTTATAGTACGAGTAACATACCAGTTATAGTCACCTACAACAACTCTACTCAAGATACTTCGTCCGTAAGGTATACATACGAAGAAAGCGACTACAATGAAACCGAACACTATGAACAAGAAAGACAAAATCAGTGTTATGAGGCAGTCTTTAATAGCGCAAATGATCGTGAAATAAATAATCATGAAACTGGAAAGCTTAGTGAGAGCAATGAAGCAATCTTCGAAAGCGTCAAATCACGCCGCACACGAAGATATTACGTTGGTGGTATATCGATTTCATCTAACAAAGAAGGTCTTATCGAATACATGAAAGCTGGAAACATAGAACCCGTGTCCGTCAAACTTATAGATACTCATCGGGGAGTACTTGCTGCAAAAATATCCGTCGCTCTACCAGACGCGGAAGTAATTGAAAACAAAAGGTTTTGGCCAAGGAGAATCTATTGTAGACGCTGGTATTCCGAAAACAATTGGCAATCAAAATTCTGTCATAACAGTTATAACGATCAGAATGAGAACTCAAATCAACCAGAAAAATGACTTACATTTACTTACTAATAGTAGTTTTGACTATTACGAATAATCATCCATATCCTACAATGAAAATGAAAGAAACACTTAAAAGAGATATTAAATCGACATGCCAAATACTAACCTGGAATGTACGGGGTATCATGTCAAGCGCAGGATCTTTAGGATATTTGCTAGACAAATACAACATTGATATTGCATGTATCAGCGAACACAAACTTAAACCATATTGTTCATCCTTTCTTAGTTCAATCCACTCAGGCTTTGTGTCATATACAAACTTCGAGATTATGGGAAACGATTACACATGTGGAAAGGGAGGAGTCAGCATACTTATTAAGAAATCACTAAGCTTCTCAGTTGATTTGATAGACACCGATTCGAATAGTCGCATTGTCGGCATTAAGCTCAGTGGGGTCAATACTATTCCAATGTACATAATCAGTGTATATATGCCATCGATCAACTATAGTAACTCAGACTTTATTGAATGCATAGACACGCTACAAGGATTATACGACTTATACTCGCATGAAGGACTAGTGATGTTTTGTGGTGATATGAATGTCGATATAACAACCCAATACAACCTAAGTAATAGACAATCAGCATTCTTATCTTTCCTACAAACTAACAGTCTAAAGTGGATAGAAAACCGAGGTGTTCCATATACATTTAAAGTCACAAAGAGAACACTAGATTACATAGTAGTTAACGACTGCCATGTGGAGTTAATCGCTGACAGTGTTATACTGGAGGATATGTGTTGTGACGTATCTGATCACCTGCCTATGTTGACTAAATGCAGTATACCAACTCAAAATATTTATTTACCATCTCACGATAACATCGCCTGGAGTAAATGTTCAAACGACATCCTTCTTACATATATGGTGAGCTTACAGAATGATCTATCATCGTTGGATATAGATGACCTTCCCTGTTCATTCCAAACTATTGAACTTGTCTTAAGCCACATAGTAACTTGTATACAAAAAAGTGCCGATTGTATATTACCTAAACATAAAGATAACATCTACACCAAACCGTATTGGAATGAATGTGTTAAAACAGCACACAGAAAACAAAAACTCGAAAGACACAAATGGATTTCACAAAACAAACCTAGAGGCATGGATAATATATTTTATGCATCGTATAAACAAGCTAAACATAACTTCAGAAGAATTCAAAGACATGCGATAGAGCATATAAACCAACAGTTCTACACAAAACTGCACGAATCTGCTGAAATAGACAGTACATTATTTTGGAAACATGTGAGATCAAGACGTAAAAAACCATTTAATCTCACAAGTTCATTAAAAAAAGACGGAGTCACAATCAGAGACCCGATCGACATAGCTGACGCTTTTAGTGACTATTACGCCGATGTATTTCAACCGAAAGACTTACCAAACTACAACAAAGAACACTTACAAACGCTAAACGAGAACGTTCATGAGTTTATTAATTCAAACGATTTCTCCGACGATCCTATATTAACACGTGACATCACAATGGATGAGTTACAGCAAAGCATAAAACACTTAAATAAAGGAAAAGCGTCAGGTCCCGACAACGTTAAAGCTGAACATATTATATATGGAGGTGACACACTACATACATATTTGCTCAAACTGTTTCGATTCATGATGTACACTTCATACGTACCAGATTTGTTCAAAAAAGGCATAATAGTCCCTATTCACAAGGATGGAAAATCAACCTCAGACACAAGCGGTTATCGACCAATCACGTTATTGTCTGTCATATACAAACTGTTTGAAAGAATTCTTCATGATCGATTAAGTAAATGGAACTCTTACAACAACAACACAATACCTAACGCTCAACAACAAGCTTACCAAAAATTGCTCGGACCAACCACAACATCATTTAACCTGCAAGAAACAGTTCTTAATTGTGTTGAATTAAATTCTTCAGTGTACGCAGCATTCCTAGATACCGCGGGTGCCTTCGATAACGTCCGCCACTCCGCATTATTCGTCAAAATGAGACAGATCGGTATCAAAGGCAAATTCCTGAGACTTTTGATAAATTCTCACGAAGGACTCAAAGCTTCTGTATTATTGAACTGTATATACTCAAAGCCGTTTAATATACTACAAGGCGTCCGACAAGGAGGGATTATGTCGAGCTGGAGTTACCTCCTCTTCATAAATGATCTCTTAAATCAACTAGAAACTATCAACAGTTTAACTGTTGGGAATATCAATTGTGGAAACCCAACACTAGCAGACGATTTAGCTCTTCTCTGTCCAAATCTTACATCACTTGAGAATCAGCTTCAAATTGCATGTAATTATGCAAACAATTGGGGATACTGCTACAATACGGCAAAGTGTAAATTCATAGTTTTCGGTAAACAAAACACATCAGTAAACTCCGCCAAATTTGGAAATTCTAGTATAGAAAAATGCGAAACAGTGACACACGTTGGAATTGCTTTAAATCGGCTTCTTAACAGTTCCGATGCAGTCACTGCCCGAGTAAGGAAAGGTTATGCTTCAATGCACTCGTTACTAGCATTAAGAAATCAAGGACACGTTAACCCGACTGTAATGAGTTCACTTCTACAAACTATCTCGATCTCATCAGCGTTATACGGATGTGAATTATGGCACAACATGTCACCCAAAGACGTTCAAAATGTCGAAAAACTATGGCGATCATGCGCCAAAAAATCTCAATACCTACCAGTGAGAAGCAGAACGGATATGGCATTAAGTCTACTTGGATGGCATCCTATTGAAAGTGAAATTGATAAACGAAAACTTACCTTTCTTCAAAGACCCTGTAATATGCCTTCCAAAAACCTCTCAAAGCAACTTTTCTTATATCGTCTTAACCTGTACTTTACTAAACAGTGTAAAAACCAGTACGGTTTCATTCCTGATATCTACAGAATACTAAAAAAGTATACACTCTCCGAATACCTTACCACTTACCAACAACATAACTACTTCCCGGAGAAACGTTCATGGAAAAACATTGTGCAAAAAGCAATTGGAAAAACATTCGAAATATCTTGGAAAGAGAGAACTAAACAAGACATTGACTTCGATCGATTTTGTAGTGTACACGATGCAGTACAGCCTTCTTTATTCTGGAAATGCGCAAACACGAACCAAACTATAAAACATGCGATTACCGCTGTGGAACTATTAACGTGTAGCAAATATAAAAAAGAAGAATCTAGCCTTTGCAATTATTGTGAATCAATCGTCATTGATGTAAGAGTGCACATGATATCTGACTGCTCTCGATTTTCGAGACAACGAGACAATTTCATCAACAATATCGAACAGCACTGCTCAGAAGACTTATCCATATATTTAAGAACATTCGTGTCTCGAAGCGAGGCGTTTGCTAGACATTTATTAAATACCAAATTACCTGCAGCTTTCGGCACGGACAACACTAAGCGGACTGTGTATATACAGTTATGTATTCAGTACATACACAGAGTGCTTAAAGGATCAGAGGTCACACGCGAAAGCGGCGGACAAGTTGATGATTAATAATAGCCAAACATTCATATGTGCATCTGTGTTTCTGTCTTCACTTAATCATTTGTTTTCACACGTAAATCATACCAATGAAAAGAAGTGAAAGCGTCAAGGTTGATAAAATGTTCATCAGCTAATAGAAACATTCGTACATGCTCATAAAAACGCACATACACATGTATCCAAACTGCAATTGGCCGATGTAATCGAATATCTGTCAACCTGTTGGAACACATTCCTTTTCGTTTCGTTGAAAGTGCTCTAAACGGGTATCACAGATATAAACTAATCACGAAACACGGAAAAGCCGAAATTAACCATTAATCTGAGACAAACATATATATATTCATTTGTTGTACATGATGTTTATACGTTCTATTTATATTGTTCTGTGTTATTAAATTCATGTAAATCTCCTACTGCTTGGAGGAAACAAATAAATAAATAAAAAAAAATCGCCACAAAAACATTGAATAGCGTTGAAACATTGTGACAAAAGGAGGAATTGCTCACGGTGAGCAATTTCAGATTTTGCCACATTGTTGTCAAAAGGCGGCGTCTGCTGCAGAGCAGTCAGAAAGTTTCTGTAATTGTGAAATGGTTAAGACTTAAAATTCACAAACGCGAATCAATTATATATGAATAATTTAAAGAAAATTAACTTACATGTGCATAATTATGTCCACAGATCAATCTAATATTATATTTCTGTTTAATATTCTGTCTGTATATATTTTATAAATCTCTTCGTGTGAATTAACTACACTTATCGAACTATACTATTGTGATGGACAATTTTCACCAGTAAAACAATGCTCAGTCTGATACACTGTAAAACACCAACCAAGCATAAGTAACTTTAGGCAATGTTTATTATTTGTATCAAACACAATACGCCCAACGCACCCAGTCTCCAATTTTACTGTATTTTAATATTTAAATGTTTTCAGAGACCCTACACTAAATGTACCTTAATTTAAATGATGTAATTCACGTAGGGATCTTATATATACCCTCGCTGAGGTTGTTTATCTCACATTGTAGGTTGTTTTCCCAGTAACCAATGTTATGTTAAAATATTGTTCCATTTGGTTGGTTTTCATGGAGTATCTCTCAATTAATGAGTTCTCTCTATCACAAAAAGGTTTATATTACTTACAAATTAGTGAAAGCCGCGTAAAACACATTGAACAATCAATTCGATTTCGAGTCGGGCTAATTTTTTTATTTTGTGTTATTTATCTAAATATATGTGTCTATTTATATTTTCATGAAAAGAGAGTGTTAACACTGTAAATTTATCTACCTTTAATTTGTATGTCCGTACTCATGTATGTTTAAATATGTTGTATTTTGACGATGAACCATATGTGTTCAAGTCAATATTCTTGAATAAAGTTCTGTTCTATTCTGTTCTGCTAATAAGCGAAACTTGTCCATCACACATACGCCCTTTTTACGTAGTTGTATGATATAAATTTCCACGCAGTGTACTTAAATGATCGATTGTGCCTTTACTCACAATGTTTTTCTATTCTTCATTTAAGAAATCACGTTACTTTTCTACACGTTTTATACCTTTATTGTGATAATTCTATTTAGAAAATGTTTGTGCAATAAATTCGATGTTTCGTGAAACTGTTTAAGCTCAAATATGTTTGTGCGTTATTTTATTATAACGTTGTCGGGTATTTTGCACTGAAATGTAAGTTATAATTGATCATTCATTATCGTAATTTTGACATCTAGCTGGAATGTTAAATGTTGTTTGGAATTATTGATTGGATATTTGGCAAAATAATTTGATTGACATATCGGTAAAATTACAAAGAGATCCTTGATGCATTGTGAAACAATATGATATTCACTAAGCTTGCATCTGTCTGCCCTTAAGATTTCCCCTGCAACAGAAAACAATATTTCCACAGGAGCAGATGTGGCTGGCACAGCCAGATAAATCTCAGCTTGCTTTGCTAAGCAAGGGAACCTAAAAGAGTGAGCATTCCAAAATTCTAAAGGGTCTTTGTCAGTGCTAACACATTCTTCAGAAAGCGTCTTCGTGTGGGAAATGATCGATACCTAAGATCTCCAAACGCGAATCAATTATATATGAATAATTAAAAGAACATTAACTTACATGTGCATGATTATGTCCACAAATCAAACTAATATTGTATTTCTGTTTAATATTCTGTTTGTATATCTTTTATAAATCTCTTCGTGTGAATCAACTATACTTATCGAACTATATTATTGTGATGGGACAATTTTCACCACTCAGACAACACTCAGTATGATACTACTTAAAACACCAACCAAGCCTCAGTAACTTTGAAAGACACCCGACACTGAATGCACCTTATGTTGAATGATATAACTCACGTAGGGATTGATATACCCACAACGAGGTTGTTTATCTCTCTTTTCAGATTATTTCCCCAGTACCGATTGTTATGTTAACATCTTATTCAATCTGTCCTCCTAATGGGTTTATATTTTGTATATTATATCAGGACGTTATCCTTCTATATAGCGTAAGTGACATAATTAACGAAGTAAATTCAGTATTATATGACGATAACGCTACAATATTTGAGACAAGGGGTACCCTAGATACACAAACTGGACAAGGGTCAAGCACGGACTCAAGCCTGCGTAAACATCATATTACTAAGAAATGTACTAATAAAAACATAAGTAAAGACTTTTGTAAAAACATCGATCCGACATCAATCAAAGGCTAAGTTCACGACGAACCAGAGTTCCGACTGGAGTTATCCGGGTTCCTCTGAACGGCAAGAGTATTAAATGTAGTGACGTCATTTGACCTTCTGACCCCGATTATTTGCAACCCTGCTTCGAGCGAGAGTTAGAATGGTTCCAAAATGGCGAAGGGTGGCAATTCTGGATGCTGGTGTGTAAATAATCCTAAAATAGGAACCTCTGAGTTCAGTAATCAGTTATGTATTTATTTGTAAGACGGATAAATATTGATATGTTTAATTATGCATTTGCAAATAATTGCAAACCGTAATTTAGACAACAGGAAAACGAGCCTTCTGGTATCGATAATGAAAACAAGCGGAAACAACACGGAGGCTTCCATTTTGAATTTTGACTCCATAGTAGTCTGCGCATGCGCCATCGACGGTGCATGCGGTGCCTGACCCTACCCTCCTTGAGTTCGTCATGAACTTAGCCATTGTGTTCCATCCAAAACTACCAAGTTTAAGGTCAGCAGAGGGGTTTTAATTGTTAAAAATGTCCATCATTCATTGGTTTGGTCAGAAACGTAGATAAGAAATACGTCTCTGGTTTGGTTAAAATTTGACAAATATTTATTCGAAATATCAGAAGATGTATTTATTTGTGCCGTGCACATATGACCCGAACATTCGGCCGATTGTAATGTTGTTTGATTGCGATATTTTTGAAAACTTTACAAAATGATACAAGAAGAATGTTGATACAAAGCATCAAAGACGCCGCGCATGATTTTGAAGCATGACTTAAAGGAAGCAGATGCAGTTCAGTACATTTAAAAAACCTGTGCAAGTAAATATTTCGAACAAGAAGGCCAAATGTCTCTTTATTTTAAACAAGAAGGCCAAGATGTGCCTATATTGCTCACCTGGCTACCATAGCCTATATAAAAAGGTTACCAAGAGCAGAAAGGGTCAATATTGACGTATAAGTAAGTAAGTAAGTAAATTGTTTATTATTGTGACATGTGTTACAAAGCATTATAGTTTACATTTATTCTTTAACAATTATTATTAACACCCGGCCCCATAAGTTACCAAAACATATATATTTCATAATATCATATAAATATACAAGATATATATATACAAAAATATATGCTACGATCTATGTGATATTCATCATGTGAAGTTTAGTCGTGAAATGACAAGTTTCGTCCAGAAACCAATTAGTTTACGATTTGCTTAACATTCACTGCAACTATAATGTATCATACAAGCTGAAGTTTCTCAATTGCTTTTTTTTTTTACCAATAAACTGTTTTAAATCTTCTACCTATATCTAATTAGATACAAAACAAACGTGCTTAACTATTAACATATATTAAGGTTTATGGCCTCTATATAATTGTATCTTTACACAATTAAAGAAACACTTTTCTCCTTATAAATATGCATATGCACTGGAAACAAAAATAACACAAAAAATAGTTATATTCTAGAATAAGTATGTATTTTCAACATATGGAACATGAATTCTGAAATAAATAACATTGAAATAATACACTGCAAGTACAAGTTTATGTTTATTTTATTTATATTGTTTTTTTGAACAATATAGAAAATACAGGTAAGTTGAGGTGCGAAGAGATAATTGGTGATAATTGATATGTGTGGTTGGGTAAGTGGGAACAAACCGTTTCAGTCATATCACGACAGCCACTTCACCTGCTCATGTGTTTCTTAGTTTGCTCACGCCAGTACTCAACATAACAAAATTTCAAAACAACTGGCTGCTTTTCCACATTGGTGGATAACGGATGACGTTTGTCAAAGTGACTTGTCAAACGTCGTCGGAAAGAATGTTGGCTGAGCTGGGGATTTGAACTCACAACCCCTGGATTGACTGAGCTACCGGGGCTCTTTATTTGACCCGAAGGTGATTGAACCCGGTTTTCTTCGGCCCTAGATATAGACGCTAATACCGCAGCGCCACTGAGCCGGTTAATTTCAAATTATCTGAAGCATTGATACATTGATTGATTTAGGGTTTAATACCGTTTTAAACACGTTTTCACTCATACCATAGTGGCCAGTTGACCAACCTTTTTGTGTTCTGGCTTACCATCACCAGTACTCACAACAATAGTCTTTCCAAACATGGAATGTTTTCACAGTGGTGTTAGAAGAACGACGCATTACCAGTACTGGGCTAGAAAATGTTCCTTGCCCAATGGCACTCCACCATGACCGAAGATTGGGGATCGAACCCGAGACACCCGGTTTAAATCCCCAACGCTAACCACTCGACCACAGCGGATCCCTGAAGAACGACGCTTGTCTCATTGTATTTTGTCATAAGAATGTTGGCCGAGCTGGGGTTCGAAGTCGCGAGTTGGATAAGCAGAACACAAATATTGTCTTTTAAATGCGTAAATCAGAAGAGGTTAATGACAAAACACAAAATACAATTTCTTTAAAACTTTAATTGTATTTATTTATGTTATGCAAATGGCTTCTTTTTCACGTAATAAAAAATAAATATGATATGCAAATGTACATTTGGCAAACAGAAATACACACATATACAATTGTCCATGAAAAATGCTCATATATATGTAATGGCAATTTATACAATGGCGAAAAAATATTCTATATAAAGCTGTTTATGAATACATACACATAATATGGGGGTGTGACTTGGTATCCGGTTGTGTGATGCGGTTAATAGTAATCCCGTATTGAAATAGGATACTAAACAGACAGCAATTAACAATTAATAACTACAACTATTCGGAAGGAACCAATACCGGAACTACGTCACTCTTTCTTTTTATATTCACATAAATGGTATATATTTAACTCGATATTTATTTTCGGAAATAGCTTAGGTGGACCCGATTGTCCTTCCCGAATGATGGTTCAAACATGATTATAATACTGCGTCTACACCGTTGAAAAAACTAAGCGGTATGCTGCAAGAACAAACCTTCGGCCAGTTGACCAGTGTAGTTCGAGATCATTCGCGCAGTCTCACATGGCGATGCACTCTTCCTAAATGAGTAGAAATATCCCCAACCCAAAAACAAATAACTACAACAACAACAACAACAACAGTATCCATTTGAATTCTTAAGCATGAATTCAAAAGCATTCTTTTTTATCTACGCTTGTAAGAAATACGCCCAGGTTGGTTTTCGTGTAGCATCGTTCAATCAATAATTCCTCTTTATCACAGTCTGGTTCATATTCCACACTCAAAGTGGCACTAACGGGTCCATAACTTTTTAACGAAATAACGTATTCGAGCTGAAGGACTGTCAGATTGTCTTCTTTTCTCCTTCCTGACAGAATGTCTATTTATCGTATGACGAATGCTTATTTTCTCGCCGTATAGAGCCGGGAAGTGGGTAAAAATATCATTAAATATGGCGGTTACTGAGTCATAATCTCTAGCTGTGACGTCATGATATGTACAGTTCCAGTCAATACTCGCCACGTCGTCTGCTTTAGCACGCGGGACCTCTCGGTCATCTACGTCAGTTTTATTTCCAACAATAATCATGGGTACTCTACCTCTGATGTCCATTATTTCCTTTCTGATTTGTCTAACGCGATTAAACGTTCTATAATTGTCCACAGAAAACACTAGAACAAACACGTCTCCTTGTTGAATGTCGATTTTAACCATGTCTGGGAAGTTAAAAGAACCGGAAGTATCGATAATCTCGACGTCGAAATTATGTCCGTTGTAGAAAAACCGGTCCTCTATCGTTGGTTTGTGTTCTTCTATAAACGTCTGAGTGAGGCATTGGTTAATTAAAGCTGTTTTTCCTACGCGTTCCGCACCCATAACAACCACCCGTATATTAGGGAGTGTCTCTTGACTAGAACTGTAAAGGAGAGACAAAAATATTTGATAATTTAAAATTCACATTAAGAATTGTGTAAGAAAATCAACGCTACAATTGAGATGTTGCGGGAATTGTCATTAGAAAATACATTAAGAAAATCTTATTTTATTGAACTAAAAACTTTGATATTTTTTTCAAATTCACAAGAAGAAATCAATTGTGTATGAAATTCAGCGCAGCTGCGCTACAAATTGAGTAGATACAGGAATTTTCATCAGCATATAAATTAAGAAAACCTCAGTAATTGAAACAACAACATTTAACCAATATACTTTTAAATCATCAAATAATCATATTTAGCAAATCTGCAGCAGATGACTTTGGAAACATCTCATCCAAACTATGGAAATTCTCATAAAACGAAGACATAATTACAAAATTGAATTAATTTATTTAACAAATGCAGAACTTGTTCATTGTTCAATGTCTCCCTACGCCACAAATATTATACAAGTATTATTCAGCAGATGCACCAAAAAGTGTAGAATAAACAGAATTACTTTTACAATGTTTTCAAAAGACGTTGACATTTCCGGGAAACGCTTGGAGTTAAACAACATCTTACAACGTTCCCATGAGTTATCACGAGTCCACTGTAATATATTTATATAAAACCAGATTAAATTAGGTGTATCTCCACTAATATTCGCCAATCTAGCGTTAATCATTTCCCATTTACAACAAATCTGCAGCAGCATATTTCAAAACATTTACTTAACATATGAAACTTTTTAAAGAAAATTACTGAATAATGTTGAAAGCATTGTATCAAAAGGAGAAATTGCTCATCGTGAGCAATTTCTGATTTTGCCATATTGTTGCCAAAAGTCTGCAAGGGAGTCAGGAAGCGTTTTCGAGTGGGAAATGGTTGAGCCAACGCGAATCAATTATATATGAATAATGATAAAAGTTTACTTACGTGTTCATAATTATGTCCACAAATCAATCTAATATTTTAGTTTCTGTTAAATATTCTGTCTGTATATCTATATAAATCTCTTTGTGTGAATCAACTACACTTATCGAACTATACTATTGTGAATGACAATTGTCACTGTATTTAAATGTTTCAGACACCATGTGTTGTTTGGTGACGTTCTTTACCCTCGCGCTCGGCATTAATGACACCCTACACTGAGGGGTCTTAAATATACCCACACCGAGGTTGTTTATCTCACATGGCAGGTTGTTTTTCCCAGTACATATTGTTATGTTCAAATCTGATTCAATATATCCTCCTAATGGGTGTATATTTTATATATTATATCAGGATGTTGCCCTTCTGTATTATTGGGGCATTATACCCTACCAATATCTTCAAAACTTAACATTATTTCCAAACGTCTTTAAACACTTACTGGTCAGACAGAAATAGTATTGTTTTAATTCGATTTCAGTCGCGGGTTCGGTCCCCGGCCGGCTCATACAACAGCTTTAAAATGGTAGTAATGGCTGCTCTCCTTGGCGATCAGGGTTGTGGGGTTAGAATTACGACTGACTGGCTAATGTAAGGATGAATGGACCAGTAGTACTGATAACTTACAAATGTACACAGAAAACGCCGTGATATTACGGAAAAATTGTTGAAAGCGGCGAAAAACACATTATTCAATCAATTCGATTTCGATTCGAGTCGGGCTAATAAGCGAAACTTTTCCTTGTCACAATCGTTCCTTTTTACGTATTTGTATGGGTTTGTTCCCGGAACGCCTACTCGATTTAATCTCTATCTGGTCAAAATTGAGGATTAGGGGGACTTTTAAAGGGCAGTTATAAGTGATAGATTTAAGTGGAATTAATTAATTATCATTATGACAAAATAATTGAACATGGTCAGATCATTCTTTTATAAACAAACAATATTATTTTGTATGTATTACGCTTCAATCTTAATTTAAACACTTCCAAATTTATACAGTTGAAAAAATGGTATTTGGATGAATTGTGATTGAAACGCATTGTTGAAAAGGGGCCATGCAATTTATTTATTAATTCTTATATTGTATGATGAAAAACTATGTATAGTTTAAGTCAATACAATATCTATCTATCTATCATGTTAAAAGCGAAAGCTACTTTACCCACAACAATTTCAAGTGGTACACTATCTAAAAAGGCAACAGGTTAGGGTGTTTATTCTGTAGGCATAAGTTTGATTCTCGTCTGCACTTGAAATCGGTTTAATTGTCCCTGGTTGAACATGAGAATGATTTCCACATCTTGATCATTGCCCTTGAAACCAGAAGATTCTGACAGTTTGACTTTGATCAATAGATATTAAATTTCTAGAACAGTATGCTTTATAGACAAATATTATGACAGTTTGAAATTAATCAATTAATAGCTATCAAACTGTAAGAACATTAAGCTTTAACTTAAAAGGCAAATATTGTGTGTGTTTGAATGATAATTTGTTTGTGCTACACGTTTATATCATAAGTAATAAGAACATAAAACATGATAATTGTATTTACAAAATTTACTCGAATAAAGAGTTCTAAAGTCATCTACAAAATAAATCTATAATTTACCCTTTACAAGGCCCCCTAATTCCCTAATACACTTTAAGTCGAGTAGGCGTTCCGGGAACACACCATTTGTATGATATAAATTTCCCCGCAGTGTACTTTAATGATCGATTGTTCCTTTACTCACAATGTTTTTCTATTCTTCATTTAAGAAATCACGTTACTTTTCTACACGTTTTATAGCTTCGTTGTGATAATTCTATTTAGAAAATGTTTGTGCAATAAATTCGATGTTTCGTGAAACTGTTTAAGCTCAAATATGATTGTGCGTTAGTTTATTATAACGTTGTCGGGTATTTTGCACTGAAATGTAAGTTATAGTTGATCATTCATAATCGTAATTTTGTAATCTAGCTGGAATGTTAAATGTTGTTTGGAATTATTGATTGGATATTTGGCAAAATAATTTAATTGACATATCTGTAAAATCACAAAGAGATCTTTGATGCATTGTGAAACACTATGATATGCAAGCACAACGAAGACGGGTGAGAGAAGCATTTAATTATTAATCAATTATCATCTAACAAAGATGTCATGTATCCCCTTTCAACATTTCGACCGGAAATTTAATGCTCAAATTCATATTTAAATTCTTCACAACTCCACTCAATAGACACTAGAAGTTATTAATGCCAAAGGTCGCATTGAGCTGCTTTTACAGTTATAGGTGTGGATTGTCTTAATCTGAAAAATATCAATTATAACTACCTGTGCCAATCAGTAGAAAATGCGTGAAACACTACTAACATGTATATTTATACGATATTTATGTCTTATTCTTGTTTATCTTTACATATCTTTATTCAAGGCGAGGCTAAGGTAGTGTAATTAATGTTACCTTATATATTTTAATCGATTGCGAAACAAGCTTTCCGCAAATATTAATCGACCTCGATGTCTGTTT
Source organism: Serripes groenlandicus (assembly GCA_031761405.1). Lineage (NCBI taxonomy): Eukaryota > Metazoa > Mollusca > Bivalvia > Cardiida > Cardiidae > Serripes > Serripes groenlandicus. The sequence goes on along the minus strand of JASEVX010000493.1, from coordinate 75,013 downwards.
CCTGGAAACTTGACCAGTATTCAGTGAACAATTACCAAAGACTTAACCCGCTCATCACCTAATTTGAATCCAGGACCTTTAGTACGAGAGGAGCAACGCTCCATCACTGCCTTCCACGGTAAGGTATCCATGGCTATTCTTTGACAATAAGGAATAATTAGAATGGAATAGGAAACGATTGTTTTGCACGGTAAGGTAGTGTATGGCTATTCTTTGACAATAAGGAATTAGAATGGAATATGAAACAATTGTCTTTCACGGTAAGGTAGTGCATTGTTATTCTTTGACAATAAGGAATTATAATGGAATAGGAAACGATTGTCTTCCACGGTAAGGTAGTGCATGGCTATTCGAAATATCAGAAGATGTATTTATTTGTGCCGTGCACATATGACCCGAACATTCGGCCGATTGTAATGTTGTTTGATTGCGATATTTTTGAAAACTTTACAAAATGATACAAGAAGAATGTTGATACAAAGCATCAAAGACGCCGCGCATGATTTTGAAGCATGACTTAAAGGAAGCAGATGCAGTTCAGTACATTTAAAAAACCTGTGCAAGTAAATATTTCGAACAAGAAGGCCAAATGTCTCTTTATTTTAAACAAGAAGGCCAAGATGTGCCTATATTGCTCACCTGGCTACCATAGCCTATATAAAAAGGTTACCAAGAGCAGAAAGGGTCAATATTGACGTATAAGTAAGTAAGTAAGTAAATTGTTTATTATTGTGACATGTGTTACAAAGCATTATAGTTTACATTTATTCTTTAACAATTATTATTAACACCCGGCCCCATAAGTTACCAAAACATATATATTTCATAATATCATATAAATATACAAGATATATATATACAAAAATATATGCTACGATCTATGTGATATTCATCATGTGAAGTTTAGTCGTGAAATGACAAGTTTCGTCCAGAAACCAATTAGTTTACGATTTGCTTAACATTCACTGCAACTATAATGTATCATACAAGCTGAAGTTTCTCAATTGCTTTTTTTTTTTACCAATAAACTGTTTTAAATCTTCTACCTATATCTAATTAGATACAAAACAAACGTGCTTAACTATTAACATATATTAAGGTTTATGGCCTCTATATAATTGTATCTTTACACAATTAAAGAAACACTTTTCTCCTTATAAATATGCATATGCACTGGAAACAAAAATAACACAAAAAATAGTTATATTCTAGAATAAGTATGTATTTTCAACATATGGAACATGAATTCTGAAATAAATAACATTGAAATAATACACTGCAAGTACAAGTTTATGTTTATTTTATTTATATTGTTTTTTTGAACAATATAGAAAATACAGGTAAGTTGAGGTGCGAAGAGATAATTGGTGATAATTGATATGTGTGGTTGGGTAAGTGGGAACAAACCGTTTCAGTCATATCACGACAGCCACTTCACCTGCTCATGTGTTTCTTAGTTTGCTCACGCCAGTACTCAACATAACAAAATTTCAAAACAACTGGCTGCTTTTCCACATTGGTGGATAACGGATGACGTTTGTCAAAGTGACTTGTCAAACGTCGTCGGAAAGAATGTTGGCTGAGCTGGGGATTTGAACTCACAACCCCTGGATTGACTGAGCTACCGGGGCTCTTTATTTGACCCGAAGGTGATTGAACCCGGTTTTCTTCGGCCCTAGATATAGACGCTAATACCGCAGCGCCACTGAGCCGGTTAATTTCAAATTATCTGAAGCATTGATACATTGATTGATTTAGGGTTTAATACCGTTTTAAACACGTTTTCACTCATACCATAGTGGCCAGTTGACCAACCTTTTTGTGTTCTGGCTTACCATCACCAGTACTCACAACAATAGTCTTTCCAAACATGGAATGTTTTCACAGTGGTGTTAGAAGAACGACGCATTACCAGTACTGGGCTAGAAAATGTTCCTTGCCCAATGGCACTCCACCATGACCGAAGATTGGGGATCGAACCCGAGACACCCGGTTTAAATCCCCAACGCTAACCACTCGACCACAGCGGATCCCTGAAGAACGACGCTTGTCTCATTGTATTTTGTCATAAGAATGTTGGCCGAGCTGGGGTTCGAAGTCGCGAGTTGGATAAGCAGAACACAAATATTGTCTTTTAAATGCGTAAATCAGAAGAGGTTAATGACAAAACACAAAATACAATTTCTTTAAAACTTTAATTGTATTTATTTATGTTATGCAAATGGCTTCTTTTTCACGTAATAAAAAATAAATATGATATGCAAATGTACATTTGGCAAACAGAAATACACACATATACAATTGTCCATGAAAAATGCTCATATATATGTAATGGCAATTTATACAATGGCGAAAAAATATTCTATATAAAGCTGTTTATGAATACATACACATAATATGGGGGTGTGACTTGGTATCCGGTTGTGTGATGCGGTTAATAGTAATCCCGTATTGAAATAGGATACTAAACAGACAGCAATTAACAATTAATAACTACAACTATTCGGAAGGAACCAATACCGGAACTACGTCACTCTTTCTTTTTATATTCACATAAATGGTATATATTTAACTCGATATTTATTTTCGGAAATAGCTTAGGTGGACCCGATTGTCCTTCCCGAATGATGGTTCAAACATGATTATAATACTGCGTCTACACCGTTGAAAAAACTAAGCGGTATGCTGCAAGAACAAACCTTCGGCCAGTTGACCAGTGTAGTTCGAGATCATTCGCGCAGTCTCACATGGCGATGCACTCTTCCTAAATGAGTAGAAATATCCCCAACCCAAAAACAAATAACTACAACAACAACAACAACAACAGTATCCATTTGAATTCTTAAGCATGAATTCAAAAGCATTCTTTTTTATCTACGCTTGTAAGAAATACGCCCAGGTTGGTTTTCGTGTAGCATCGTTCAATCAATAATTCCTCTTTATCACAGTCTGGTTCATATTCCACACTCAAAGTGGCACTAACGGGTCCATAACTTTTTAACGAAATAACGTATTCGAGCTGAAGGACTGTCAGATTGTCTTCTTTTCTCCTTCCTGACAGAATGTCTATTTATCGTATGACGAATGCTTATTTTCTCGCCGTATAGAGCCGGGAAGTGGGTAAAAATATCATTAAATATGGCGGTTACTGAGTCATAATCTCTAGCTGTGACGTCATGATATGTACAGTTCCAGTCAATACTCGCCACGTCGTCTGCTTTAGCACGCGGGACCTCTCGGTCATCTACGTCAGTTTTATTTCCAACAATAATCATGGGTACTCTACCTCTGATGTCCATTATTTCCTTTCTGATTTGTCTAACGCGATTAAACGTTCTATAATTGTCCACAGAAAACACTAGAACAAACACGTCTCCTTGTTGAATGTCGATTTTAACCATGTCTGGGAAGTTAAAAGAACCGGAAGTATCGATAATCTCGACGTCGAAATTATGTCCGTTGTAGAAAAACCGGTCCTCTATCGTTGGTTTGTGTTCTTCTATAAACGTCTGAGTGAGGCATTGGTTAATTAAAGCTGTTTTTCCTACGCGTTCCGCACCCATAACAACCACCCGTATATTAGGGAGTGTCTCTTGACTAGAACTGTAAAGGAGAGACAAAAATATTTGATAATTTAAAATTCACATTAAGAATTGTGTAAGAAAATCAACGCTACAATTGAGATGTTGCGGGAATTGTCATTAGAAAATACATTAAGAAAATCTTATTTTATTGAACTAAAAACTTTGATATTTTTTTCAAATTCACAAGAAGAAATCAATTGTGTATGAAATTCAGCGCAGCTGCGCTACAAATTGAGTAGATACAGGAATTTTCATCAGCATATAAATTAAGAAAACCTCAGTAATTGAAACAACAACATTTAACCAATATACTTTTAAATCATCAAATAATCATATTTAGCAAATCTGCAGCAGATGACTTTGGAAACATCTCATCCAAACTATGGAAATTCTCATAAAACGAAGACATAATTACAAAATTGAATTAATTTATTTAACAAATGCAGAACTTGTTCATTGTTCAATGTCTCCCTACGCCACAAATATTATACAAGTATTATTCAGCAGATGCACCAAAAAGTGTAGAATAAACAGAATTACTTTTACAATGTTTTCAAAAGACGTTGACATTTCCGGGAAACGCTTGGAGTTAAACAACATCTTACAACGTTCCCATGAGTTATCACGAGTCCACTGTAATATATTTATATAAAACCAGATTAAATTAGGTGTATCTCCACTAATATTCGCCAATCTAGCGTTAATCATTTCCCATTTACAACAAATCTGCAGCAGCATATTTCAAAACATTTACTTAACATATGAAACTTTTTAAAGAAAATTACTGAATAATGTTGAAAGCATTGTATCAAAAGGAGAAATTGCTCATCGTGAGCAATTTCTGATTTTGCCATATTGTTGCCAAAAGTCTGCAAGGGAGTCAGGAAGCGTTTTCGAGTGGGAAATGGTTGAGCCAACGCGAATCAATTATATATGAATAATGATAAAAGTTTACTTACGTGTTCATAATTATGTCCACAAATCAATCTAATATTTTAGTTTCTGTTAAATATTCTGTCTGTATATCTATATAAATCTCTTTGTGTGAATCAACTACACTTATCGAACTATACTATTGTGAATGACAATTGTCACTGTATTTAAATGTTTCAGACACCATGTGTTGTTTGGTGACGTTCTTTACCCTCGCGCTCGGCATTAATGACACCCTACACTGAGGGGTCTTAAATATACCCACACCGAGGTTGTTTATCTCACATGGCAGGTTGTTTTTCCCAGTACATATTGTTATGTTCAAATCTGATTCAATATATCCTCCTAATGGGTGTATATTTTATATATTATATCAGGATGTTGCCCTTCTGTATTATTGGGGCATTATACCCTACCAATATCTTCAAAACTTAACATTATTTCCAAACGTCTTTAAACACTTACTGGTCAGACAGAAATAGTATTGTTTTAATTCGATTTCAGTCGCGGGTTCGGTCCCCGGCCGGCTCATACAACAGCTTTAAAATGGTAGTAATGGCTGCTCTCCTTGGCGATCAGGGTTGTGGGGTTAGAATTACGACTGACTGGCTAATGTAAGGATGAATGGACCAGTAGTACTGATAACTTACAAATGTACACAGAAAACGCCGTGATATTACGGAAAAATTGTTGAAAGCGGCGAAAAACACATTATTCAATCAATTCGATTTCGATTCGAGTCGGGCTAATAAGCGAAACTTTTCCTTGTCACAATCGTTCCTTTTTACGTATTTGTATGGGTTTGTTCCCGGAACGCCTACTCGATTTAATCTCTATCTGGTCAAAATTGAGGATTAGGGGGACTTTTAAAGGGCAGTTATAAGTGATAGATTTAAGTGGAATTAATTAATTATCATTATGACAAAATAATTGAACATGGTCAGATCATTCTTTTATAAACAAACAATATTATTTTGTATGTATTACGCTTCAATCTTAATTTAAACACTTCCAAATTTATACAGTTGAAAAAATGGTATTTGGATGAATTGTGATTGAAACGCATTGTTGAAAAGGGGCCATGCAATTTATTTATTAATTCTTATATTGTATGATGAAAAACTATGTATAGTTTAAGTCAATACAATATCTATCTATCTATCATGTTAAAAGCGAAAGCTACTTTACCCACAACAATTTCAAGTGGTACACTATCTAAAAAGGCAACAGGTTAGGGTGTTTATTCTGTAGGCATAAGTTTGATTCTCGTCTGCACTTGGAATCGGTTTAATTGTCCCTGGTTGAACATGAGAATGATTTCCACATCTTGATCATTGCCCTTGAAACCAGAAGATTCTGACAGTTTGACTTTGATCAATAGATATTAAATTTCTAGAACAGTATGCTTTATAGACAAATATTATGACAGTTTGAAATTAATCAATTAATAGCTATCAAACTGTAAGAACATTAAGCTTTAACTTAAAAGGCAAATATTGTGTGTGTTTGAATGATAATTTGTTTGTGCTACACGTTTATATCATAAGTAATAAGAACATAAAACATGATAATTGTATTTACAAAATTTACTCGAATAAAGAGTTCTAAAGTCATCTACAAAATAAATCTATAATTTACCCTTTACAAGGCCCCCTAATTCCCTAATACACTTTAAGTCGAGTAGGCGTTCCGGGAACACACCATTTGTATGATATAAATTTCCCCGCAGTGTACTTTAATGATCGATTGTTCCTTTACTCACAATGTTTTTCTATTCTTCATTTAAGAAATCACGTTACTTTTCTACACGTTTTATAGCTTCGTTGTGATAATTCTATTTAGAAAATGTTTGTGCAATAAATTCGATGTTTCGTGAAACTGTTTAAGCTCAAATATGATTGTGCGTTAGTTTATTATGACGTTGTCGGGTATTTTGCACTGAAATGTAAGTTATAGTTGATCATTCATAATCGTAATTTTGTAATCTAGCTGGAATGTTAAATGTTGTTTGGAATTATTGATTGGATATTTGGCAAAATAATTTAATTGACATATCTGTAAAATCACAAAGAGATCTTTGATGCATTGTGAAACACTATGATATGCAAGCACAACGAAGACGGGTGAGAGAAGCATTTAATTATTAATCAATTATCATCTAACAAAGATGTCATGTATCCCCTTTCAACATTTCGACCGGAAATTTAATGCTCAAATTCATATTTAAATTCTTCACAACTCCACTCAATAGACACTAGAAGTTATTAATGCCAAAGGTCGCATTGAGCTGCTTTTACAGTTATAGGTGTGGATTGTCTTAATCTGAAAAATATCAATTATAACTACCTGTGCCAATCAGTAGAAAATGCGTGAAACACTACTAACATGTATATTTATACGATATTTATGTCTTATTCTTGTTTATCTTTACATATCTTTATTCAAGGCGAGGCTAAGGTAGTGTAATTAATGTTACCTTATATATTTTAATCGATTGCGAAACAAGCTTTCCGCAAATATTAATCGACCTCGATGTCTGTTTCCTGGAAACTTGACCAGTATTCAGTGAACAATTACCAAAGACTTAACCCGCTCATCACCTAATTTGAATCCAGGACCTTTAGTACGAGAGGAGCAACGCTCCATCACTGCCTTCCACGGTAAGGTATCCATGGCTATTCTTTGACAATAAGGAATAATTAGAATGGAATAGGAAACGATTGTTTTGCACGGTAAGGTAGTGTATGGCTATTCTTTGACAATAAGGAATTAGAATGGAATATGAAACAATTGTCTTTCACGGTAAGGTAGTGCATTGTTATTCTTTGACAATAAGGAATTATAATGGAATAGGAAACGATTGTCTTCCACGGTAAGGTAGTGCATGGCTATTCTTTGACAATAAGGAATTATAATGGAATAGGAAACGATTGTCTTCCACGGTAAGGTAGTGCATGGTTATTCTTTGACAATAAGGAATTATAATGGAATAGGAAACGATTGTCTTCCACGGTAAGGTAGTGCATGGCTATTCATTGACAATAAGGAATTAGTATGGAATAGGAAACGATTGTCTTCCACGGTAAGGTAGTGCATGGCTATTCTTTGACAATACGGCATTAGTATGGAATAGGAAACGATTACATTTGATAATCATCAAAGCCTGGACGTTTAAGTCACTAAGCCTGCATCTGTCTAGCCTGAAGATTTAACATGCAACAGAAAACAATCTTTCTAAATTTTAAAGCGTCTTTGCAAGTGCTAACACATTCTTCAGACAAATAGGTATCATAATCTATTTCAGAGACTGCATCGGAAGGAATCTCAAAATGGGTTTTCAGTGTATCCATCTTGACTATACTCCGAAGTCCAAACTAGATGCGAATGATATACTAATATATACAGTGATAGGGCTGTACAGTAAACAAACTAGTCTTGAGTTAATAGAACAATTATCCTGAGTTTTGTTAACAAAAAAAACATGACATTTACAATATACTGTGTTGTTCAACAGTATATGGGTACATTTTGCATAGGATTTAGGATTTAGTTACTTTTGACCCTTCACACCTGCTTGTTTTACTATACCAAATTCACAGGTTATATATATATCATTGTACTTGTTGATTAGCTTATCTTTCACACCATATATTTGATCAAACTGTTCAACACCTACATTGTGACCAGAGGGTAAATTTATTTATTGAAACATTTGTTTTAAAGACAATAAAAGCATGGATTTCCTCAATATATAGATAAGTCATGGCAAGTATAGATAAGTAATTGACCATTACCCTCATATTTTAAAATAATGCATTGCATTACATGACCATTTATTGACAGAAGAACAGTAGAACATTAGTATGGGATAGAGAACGATTGTCACAATTTATTAAAAGCAATACTGACGTAGTGTATGACGATTCGTTGACAGTATACAATTAATATGGAATAGGAGACGATTGTCACAATCTATTGAAAGCGATACTTAGGTAACGCATGAATATTCGATGTGAGTAGAAAAGTAGTATGGGATAGGAAACGATTGTCACAATCCATTGAAAGCGAGGCTGAGATAGTTCTTTTAATCCTTTATATCCTCCATATTAATGAAGATCATTTATGTATACAAATGGCAATGAAAAAGAAGAAGAAAAGAAAGACATACACAAATACAGAACAATTCAAATCATTCCAAATCTGCTCTGTATGGTACAGAACCACCTAATCAAATGAGAAGTCATCACTCAAGGACATACTTATTAAATTGAGCCGTTCAACGAGAAAGTAACTATATGGACTCTGCGAAATGTATCGAACCAGATCAGCCTGCGCAGGCTTATCCGGGCCGACACATTCCGTCTCAGAAGTATAGTGTAATGATTCCTGAAACAGAAAATCCACAGGAGGTGAAAAGTGTATATGCGGGTTAGCCTGCGCGGCATGCTTAGACTAATCCGAGTCTACAATGTTGGGTTTCTCCTAATTCGGCTCATCTTTTATTTACATGACCAGCTGAACCGATATTTCTGGATAGCTTGCTTCAAAAGTAATCGCTGGTAAGCAAGGAAGCTTTTTTTTATTAGATATTATCTGATTTTATGATACTATTGGAATCATTTTAATACAACGAGAAGTTGCTCACTGCAAGCAATCTTTTCTCTTCCTCACAACTTTACAAAGTTCTGTCATATAGGCGTCCACTACAAGTACAATACAGTTCAAGGTTATTACAGGTTTAACAAAAGTCCGTATTAAGCACGGAATTAACCTATTAGACGGTCAACACTGTATCTATCTGTTACAGCTCCAAACAGAGTGAATGAATGCTATAACACTGATAATCGAAGCACTGAAGTGCTGACGGCCTGGGGCTGCAGGAAGTTTGGAAAAGTAGGGAAAATGTCAAAATCCCCTCACCCTGAAAATGATAGGGTAGTCAAAATCCCCTCGACCAAAATGTTAGGGTAGTCAAAATCCCCTCGACCGAAATGATAGGGTAGTCAAAATCCCCTCGATGGGATTAGCAGGGTAATCATAATGTATGACATTAGGAGACATCCAAGGTGTCTAAGGCTAAAATAACATTGCACTAAAAATACAAAAAACATAGTAAGTAATTACACTGTAAGTAATTTAATCATTTTAATAGATATTCACTCAATTGATATGGCTAGTTATCAAACTTGTCCAAGATATTATGCCAATGCACATTCTGGCCAAATTTGGTGATGATTGGACAAAGGCTTCTTAAGTTATTTAGCTGACAAGACCAAATTTAGGTAATTTCTATAATTAAAGGGGTTTTATTATATCTAGAGAAGAAGAATAAAAGTAATAAAAAGAATGTGTGTTTAGGTTTCAAATACTTTTCAATTTGTTTTCAATTGAATAAAGGGATTTATATGTACATAATAACAAGAAGAAACATATGCTACATGAATAATAACAATATAGTAAACATATTAACACAATCAATGGTTGTGATAAACAGGATTAAAGCAATTATCACCTTCATTCATTTATAACATGTCACTGAATTATCACCAATCATTGGGGTTTTGTTTACTCTGCATTTTCAATTAGTACGGCTTTGTCTACTCTACATTTTCATAGAAGGATTTTGTCTACTCTACATTTTCAGTTATATGGCACGGTTTTGATACCCCGCATTTTCAATGATATGGGTTTTGAATACAGTATTCAAAACCCATATCATTGATACTATATGCATGTTCAACGAGTACTTTTGACTAGCCATTTGCTTTCAACCATATTGGTTTTGACAACTATGACAACAATGGACCGTATGGGTTTCGACACAAACATTTTCATCAACTCCAAGATAAACTATCTGACAGTGATCTATATTATATTAATAGTGATGTATTGAATTTAGGCTCTCTGACAGTTATCTATATTATATTAATAGAGAATATATGATCTTAGATTGAGTGGTTTATGACTACCCTATCATTTTGGTCGAGGGGATTTTGACTACACTATAATTTTGGTCGAGGGGATTTTGACTACTATGCCAGTTTCATGGTGAGGGGATTTTGACTGAGGGAATTTTGACATACACTCGCTGAAGTAGTACATGGCTATTCGTTGACAGCATAGTATTATTATGGAATAGGAAATGATAGCCACAATATAATTAAAGCGAGGCTGAATTAGTACATTACCATTACATTGTGATTTACCTCATTACCATTACAGCAATTTTGAAGATAAGACATCACCATTACCATTAACATGCCATAGTAATGCATTATCATTACAATTATATAAAACATTTTAAAGAACGTTTATAGTATACTAACCGATACTTTTATTCGTAAAATTGTCACATGTTATAAGTGCACAGAGTAAATAACTACTACCTAATGTACATTGTAAAAGTATACATGACATAGTAATGCATTATCATTACAATTATATTAAACATTTTAAAGAACGTTTATAGTATACTAACCGATACTTTTATTCTGAAAATTGTCACATGTTATAAGTGCACAGAGTAAATAACTACTACCTAATGTACATTGTAAAAGTATACAGTTAAAACATGTCTCAGTAGTCATAATTACATTTGATCATCATCAAAGTCTGGACGTTTAAGTCACTACGCCTGCATCTGTCTGGCCTAAGGAAATAGTATGTGATAGGAAACGATTGTCTTCCATGGTAAGGTATTGCATGGCTATTCTTTGACAATAAGAAATTAGTATGTGATAGGAAACGACTGTCTTCCACGGTTAGGTAGTGCATGGCTATTATTTGACAATAAGGGATTAGTATGGAATAGGAAACGATTGTTTTCCACGGTAAGGTAGTGCATGGCTATTATTCGACAATAAGGGATTAGTATGGAATAGGAAACGATTGTCTTCCACGATAAGGTAGTGCATGGCTATTCTTTGACAATAAGGAATTAGTATGGAATAGGAAACAATTGTCTTACAAGGTAAGGTAGTGCATGGCTATTCTTTGACAATAAGGAATTAGTATGGAATAGGACACGATTGTCACAATCTATTGAAAACGATACTTACATGTAGGAAACGCATGAATATTCGTATAATTAATGCGTATGGTACACAACCACCGAATTAAATGAGAAGTCATTTCTCAAGGACATACTTATTAAATTGAGCAATCCGCGCAGGCTAATCCGGGCTGACACATCTGTCTCCGGGGTATATAGTTGTGATTACTGAAACAGAAAATCCACAGGAGGCGAAACGTGTATATGCGGATTAGCCTGAGAAATTGCTCACTGTCAGCAATGTTTCCCCTTTCTCACAACTTTACAAAGGTCTGTCGTATAGGCTTCCTCTACAAGTACAATACAGTTCAAGGTTATTACATGTTTTTACGAGAGTCTGTATTAAGCACGGAATTAACCTATTAGACGGTCAACACTGTATATATCTGTAACAGCTCCAAACAGAGTGAATGAATGATATAACATTAATAATCAAAGCACTGAAGTGCTGGCGGCCTGGGGGCTGCAGGAAGGTTGGAGAAGTGTGGTAAATGTGAAAGGAAATAACACTTGCAGCTTATGTTTATGTATGTATTGTTAATAAGTTGAAAAATCATATCAAAAATAGTAAATATTATGAAACTGCCAATTTTAAAACAGGAGGACATTGTTGGCACTATATCGCTCATCTGAGTGCAAGTGTTCCTAACTATACACATTTAGGACATGATGAATAAAAGGAAAACTTGACAGCATGTGTAGGCAGAATATTTTGAAGTTTTTGCCTTATTTTGAGAAACATGGTAATGTTAAATTAACTAGAGGTATAATTAATTAATCGAATTACAGAGACAAACATTTTAACATTGACCTGTAAAATATAGAATGTCTTATCGTAACCTTTTCCCACATACACACGCTTTATGACGCCTCTGCAGGAGACGACTATTGACAACATTGTACGCAATACAGATATAATAATAATAAAGATTAAAAAAAATGATAATGATGATCATATCTGTATTTAACGAAGGTTTGCACATATAACACATACATTGCATATGACTTATCTGCCATGTAACCTTCACATAGAAATTACATTTTAATTTGAATAAGGTGAATCTTAGTATGATACAGGGTACATAAGATGGTGAATGATATATGCGAACATTAAATGATTGATTGACATAAGAAATACATAAAAACAAATAGTCTGTTAAATGAATGTATACCAATGTAAAAACATTCAGAACAGTTATATCACGGCGTTCCCTGGGAAGGTTACCAGTACTACTGGTCCATTCATCCTAATCCCAGCCAATCAGTCGTAATGCTAACCCAGACATCCCTGAGCGCCAAGGATGGCAGCCATTACTACCATTTTTGGTATGACCCGGTCCGGGATTGAACCCGCGGCGGACGCTATGCCACTACACTACCTAGGTGGTACCGTGTCAACTTTGAAACTTGAGTCGTCAAAATCCAGGTCTTCATGTCAATACTCAGGTGAGCATCCTGGCCCTCTTGGTTTGTTTTAGTTGTATTGTTTTAAAACTGACAGACCTGTAACTATCGTTATTTTTAAAATATAAACACTGGATAATAAATGAACTATACGGTAGGTAATTAGGTTTTACTATTATGCTTTTGTTTTCCAGATTTGAGTCGCAACATATAAGCAGTGACTAAACGTTTTCTTCTGAGTATATTGTATTTATAGTTCATGCATGTTTTACGGTCATCAGATGACTATTTTGCTAAGCTCCATGTTATATCTAGGCAAACGTTAGTCTCTTTTAGGCCTGAAAAACAGTTTTATGCTTTGCCCCATCTTTTAGGTCATGAATTAAGATTTCTGTGTTTCATAACTCTGTCTTGTATTAAGCACTTAGAAATTGATGGTTATACACTTTCTGCAACACATGCTAAATTATCCTGCAATATGGTGTAATGGAGACAACCTTTGGAAAAGTAATTTATTTATAGTCTAGAGGAAGCAACTTTAGGAAATAAAATATATCAGAAGTACGAGTTATTTCCCCTGGCCCATTTCATCAAATACGCGCTTTACATTAAATACAAAGACCCAAAACAAGCATCTTAACGTCTATCCTGCAATGGTCTAAGGGAGACAACTTTTGAAAAATGGTATTCATTTTATGGTCTAAGGGAAATTTAGAAAATGAAATATATCAGAAGCACGAGTTATATCCCCTAGACCATAACATCATTAAAATACACACAAACGTCCATCTTAGTCTGCAATGGTCTAACTTTTGAAAAAATGATACCAATTTTATGGTCTAGTAATATGAAGCTCGAGCTATTTCCCCTAGACCATACAATTATTTAAATGGTCTAAGGGAGACAACTTTTAACAAATGTTATTTGTTTCATGGTGTAAGGGAAACAACTTTAGAAAATGACATTTATATATATACCAAACACGAGTAATTTCCCCATGACCATAAATTATAAGAGTTTTACATAAGATACAAAGACCTAAAAGAAGCGTCTTAGCTAACCTATCCTGCAATGGTCTAAGGTTGACAACTTTTGAAAAATGTATTTAATTTCATGGTCTAACAACTGTAGAACAAATGAAATATATCAGATGCACGAGTTCTTTCCCCTAGACCATGAACGACTGTTCTGACATGGTCATCAATTTTAGTGTCTAAGGGAATCAACTGTAGAAAAAGATACATATCTGAGGTACGAGTTATTTCCCCTAGACCATACAATCATTTAAATACAAAAACGACCGTCTTAGTCTGCAATGGTCTAAGGGAGACAACTTTTAAAAAATGACATCAAGTTTATGGTCTAAGGGAAACACCTATTTAAAAATTAAATATATCTAGGTATTCTCCTAGACCATAAACTATAAGAGCCTTACATAAAATACGAAGAACAAAAACAAGCGTCTTAGCTAAGCGGTCTAAAGCAGGCAACTTTTGAAAATTGTAGTTAATTTGATGGTCTAATGGAAACAACTTTAAAAAATGAAATTGATCAGAAGCACGAGTTATTTTCCCCTAGACCATTATACGTGTGAAAGCTTGAGCCGAAGGCTCGAGCGAAGCACGCCTATAGGTTACACGTACGAACACATCATACGAGATCAAAACAACGAGAATTCAGTACAATCTTACTGTTTTTCACATATCAAATCTCAACCCCATAGCACTTTTTTTCGGCCATTTTGCTTCCGGTCTTACTGGTGAATGTAGAGCGCCTATGTAATAGAGAGTGAGAGCGCCTATGTAATAGAGATTGCCAAATGTGACGTCATTGCAACGAAAAGTAACGTCATTGTAAGGCAAGTAATAAATAAATAACAAAAGGAAAACGACAGGAATGGTAGGAAAAGATAGTTTGACTCGTCACAAATGGATTTCATTCACTGGAAGGACTTTATGAAGGCTAAGTCGACTATTCTTTTGTACCTGTCATCATTATTTCATGGATTTTATATCTTTGCAATATAGAGAAGCAATAAACACTTGAAAATGATTGTAAATAATTTCAACGGAAGTTATCGTTCGTTACACTGGCCTCGGATATTATTTTAACTGAAAAGGACGAACAATTCTGTTTCTGTATCGGCATAGCTTCATTTCAAGGTAAGCTATTTATTATATCAATAATTTGCTTAAAAATATAACTTCATTTCTAAATTATTTGTTATATCTGTTGGGAACGATCCACGATGCTTTCGTCACATCGCGTGACGTCACATGGTGTGTATCGTTTATGACTGTATCTGTCATTTGAAGCCGAAGCCGTCTTGTCAAATGTTGACTCCACTCAAGAAAATAGCTATTAAAACTATCATATCTTCGACTGTCTAGTTGTATTGACTTTAAGACGTTTATCTATTTATTGCAGTAAATGTAGCAAACAAACAAAACTACAGTCAATTTCAAATTATTTGCCTTCAATTTACATTATTTTTTTACATTGTACAGTTTAACAGTTTATGTCTATGACCTAGTCTTTGTCAAATCATGAAAGTATGACCAGAATCAGTTCACCCTGATTTTGGGGTATACATAGTAAATGTCTTAATGTCTATATCCTCCAACCTGAAAGAGAGGAAAACACTTTCATGCCTTCAAATGAGTCTATTGTTTTAAAGAAATGATGTTATATGTGGACTATCAGTAAAACACATAACTTTTCTTTCAATAGGCTGAATTTCTAGTAGTTTCATAATTTTTTTTATCCAAAATTTGTTTATTGATCAAACTCAAATGAGTCCATTGTTTTAAAGGAATGATGTCATATGTGGGCTATCAATAAAACACATTACTTTTCTTTCATCAGGCTGAATTTCTAGTAGATTTATCTTTTTTTTTATCCAAAATGTGTTTATTGATCAAACTCAAATGAGTCCATTGTTTTAAAGAAATGATGTCATATATATGTGGACTATCAGTAAAACACATTACTTGTCTTTCAACAGGCTGCATTTCTAGTAGATTCATCTTTTTTTTAACCAAAATGTGTTTATTGATCAAACTCAAATGAGTCATGATTGTTTAAAAGAAATGATGTCATATGGGGGCTATCAGTAAAACACTTTACTTTTCTTTCAACAGGCTGAATTTCTAGTAGTTTCCTTCTTTTTTTTTTTTATCCAAAATGTGTTTATTGATCAGATTGGACAAACTTGGTACTAAGAATTTAAACATTATTTTCACTAGGTTATTTAAAATACTCTGCATGTATGTATTCAAACAATATTTGAAAAAGATTCAACATCTATTGACAGCACTATTTTCATACTTGGGAGCACAACAACCAATGATGTCATAGAACTCTTCAAATTGAAGAGCAAATGCAAAATAAAAGCATTTTACGGTCACCGATTTAGGTCCGTCTATGAAACAGGGCAATGTACACTAACTATATCAAACTCAAATAAGGTAAAAACAAACTGAGCATTGAAATCTGTAGATAAAGAGGATCAATCTCTTTTTAAATTCAACAAACACTCAAAATACTTTTTATTCAAATAAATTTGTATAAACATTTTGGTTGAACAATAAAGAAAACGTAATCTGTTTTTCAACAGAAAAAGGCTATAAGGCAGTTCATAATTAATGTCAGTTATGTTAGTCACCCAGTGACCTCACATAAGTGTTCTGTCCTCTGATATAACTGAAATACCACAGAAATGTATCTGTTTTCTATGTAATTTATTGTGAAATCCATTTTTCTGTGTGAAATTGTATAATCTATACAATAGAAATGGTAAAATTTAAATTGGTATACATTCATTGTAACAAAAAAATTCTTATACTTTACTGGTAATAAAAGTACACATATTTTCATGAACTGCTGCTCAAAATAAAAACCTATACTGTAGTTTAATGGTAAAACACCTGGTCTAACAAGAGTTCTAAGATCAAATCTCAGCAGGTACATGTTTTGAAAGAGGCAACTAAACTTAACAATGTATACATGAAACAATTATGTTGTGGGGAGTTGTCTTACTTAAACACTTATTACATTTTTATCCAGGCTTCTAGTGAAAATAGTTTACTCCCTGTACCCTTTTCAAAAGCTTTTATAATTGAGCAATAACAATTAAAACTAGAACATTCACTGAATGTGATTAATACCCCCGAACGCCGCCCTGATAGGAAAAGTTGTGAAATATTTAGAAACCCCACCTTAAAAGGACAATGTTATGGATCGGGTTATTCTTGTTTTGTTCATTTTTGGATATGTAAATTAGAGTTATGGTTCTTGTACACTGCACTTCCTCTGATTATGCTCTACCGTTGTATGTAGTTTTATTAGATTCCATCTGTTAGTTATTAAATAATTCTCCGGACAAGAAAAAGTAACAAAGGGCAATTAATCTGTATTTAGGTAAATAAGAGTTATGGTTCTTGTGCACTGCACTTCCTCTCATTATGCTCTACCTTTGTATGCAGTTTTATTAGATTCCACCAGTTAGTTATTAAGTAATTCTCTGGACAAGAAAAAGTAACAAAGGGCAATAACTCTGTATTTAGATAAAATAGAGTTATGGTTCCTGTACACCGCACTTCCTCTCAATGTGTTGTATCATCCTATGAAGTTTTAATAAATTCCAACAATTTGTTTTAAAGTTATGCTCCGGACAAGACTCTACGAACAAGAAAACGTAACAAAGGGCAATAACTCTGTAATTATGTAAATTAGAGTTATGGTTTTTGTACACTGCACTTCCTCTGATTATGCTCTACCATTGTATGTAGTTTTATTAGATTCTATCTGTTAGTTATTAAGTAATTCTCCGGACAAAAAAAAGTAACAAAGGGCAATAACTCTGTATTTAGATAAAATAGAGTTATGGTTCCTGTACACCGCACTTCCTCTCAATTTGTTGTATCATCCTATGAAGTTTTATTAAATTCCAACAATTAGTTTTAAAGTTATGCTCCGGACAAGACTCTACGAACAAGAAAAGGTAACAAAGGGCAATAACTCTGTAATTATGTAAATTAGAGTTATGGTTCTTGTACACTGCACTTCCTCTGATTATGCTCTACCATTGTATGCAGTCTTATTAGATTCCATATGTTAGTTATTAAGTAATTCTCCGGACAAGAAAAAGTAACAAAGGGCAATAACTCTGTATTTAGATAAAATAGAGTTATGGTTCCTGTACACCGCACTTCCTCTCAATGTGTTGTATCATTCTATGAAGTTTTATTAAATTCCAACAATTAGTTTTAAAGTTATGCTCCAGACAAGACTCTACGAACAAGAAAAAGTAACAAAGGGCAATAACTCTGTAATTATGTAAATTAGAGTTATGGTTCTTGTACACTGCACTTCCTCTGATTATGCTCTACCATTGTATGCAGTCTTATTAGATTCCATATGTTAGTTATTAAGTAATTCTCCGGACAAGAAAAAGTAACAAAGGGCAATAACTCTGTATTTAGATAAAAATAGAGTTATGGTTCCTGTACACCGCACTTCCTCTCAATGTGTTGTATCATCCTATGAAGTTTTATTAAATTCCAACAATTTGTTTTAAAGTTATGCTCCGGACAAGACTCTACGAATAAGAAAAAGTAACAAAGGGCAATAACTCTGTAATTATGTAAATTAGAGTTATGGTTCTTGTATACTGCACTTCCTCTCATTATGCTCTACCATTGTATGTAGTTTTATTAGATTCCATCTGTTAGTTATTAAGTAATTCTCCGGACAAGAAAAAGTAACAAAGGTCAATAACTCTGTATTTGGTAAAATAGAGTTATGGTTCCTGTACACTGCACTTCCTCTCAATGTGTTGTATCATCCTATGAAGTTTTATTAAATTCCAACAATTAGTTTTAAAGTTATGCTCCGGACAAGGAAAATCGCAACGGACCAACCGACCGACCGACCGACCGACCGACCGACCGACCGACCAACCACAGGGTGACTCCAATATACCCCCTCTAAACTTCGTTTATCGGGGGTATAAAAAGGAATGGTTATCAACATTGATAACTCTGAGAATCTGTACATGTTCAAGGATTGATCCAGCTTTGATAACCGTTCTAATATCAAAGTTTTAACGAAATTTATACATCATATTTTTATAATAGAGCAATTTTAACATGATCACTAACAATGTTAAATTATTGCAAATTCTTCTGGAAAATCCATTTCTCTGTTTGTACTTTTTATAATTTCTTTATTTGCTATAAACATAATGTTTATTGTTTTATGCAATAAAATGTATATTGAATATATTGATCAGATCTTATATTATCCATTTTTTTTTCAAACAACATATTTCAGATACATGTATATATATTCAGTAACTGTTGTTGACACTAAGTCTGGTACTTATTAACAAATAATCTGATGCTGTTTTCATGTTTTACAAATTAAAAACCAGAAAAGGAGATAGGTGTTCAAAGTGAAAATGTTGTTGAATAGGAACATATTGTTCATTTTGGATATGTTCATTTTGGATCAATTACACCATTCCGACAATGTATTCGGATTAGTCACAGAAATCAAGTAATTTACATCAGACAAGGCCGGCTAAACTTTAACCTTTCCAACATACATCATTATAAATGGGACTTTTGAAAATATTTGTCAAAAATTACATTTTTCTCAGTCATCTTAAATTGTCTCAAGATTATACATTCAGCCAGATCATGCAAAGTTAGCCATCTGCCTTGTAAGATTGTTGTGTGGAGTAATGTTAAGCGCAAGTCATTCAATCAACCATGGTAAGAGTCAGTTTTCAATTATATGTATTACTAGTTTACAAATAACTGGCATTTGTAAAAATAAATCAGAACATTCTTCAATGCCTTCTAGTGTTGTTTTCCATCAACATCCTTGGAAATCTTACAGTCTATTACAATCCTGACCTAATAAAAAATAAAACAGATATATATGTACAAATTAAACTTAAATGCATGCTAAGTTTCGTTTTGTTCAATATGTTTTTCAAATTCTGTTTTTGTAACTTAAATTTCTACAATTTGCCTATTAATTTGTTTCTTGTTGGGGGACAGACAGTGCTTAATTAATTGTTCTTGCTTTCACACGACCTAGGCTTTGCCTATTAACATATTATTTCTTAAGCCAGATTATATAAGCGCTTTACATAAAATACAAAGACTCAATACAAGCGTCTTGGCTAACCTGTCCTGCAATGGTCTAAGGGAGACAATTTTTGAAATATGTAATTAATTTCATGGTCTAGGGGAAACAAATCTAGAAAATGAAATATATCAAAGCACCAGTTTTTCCCCCTAGACCATTACATTTCTGAAGTCAGATCATATAAGCGCTTTACAGAAAATACAAAGACCCAATACAAGCGTCTTAGCTAACCTGTCCTGCAATGGTCTAAGGGAGACAACTTTTGAAATATGTAATTAATTTCATGGTCTAGGGGAAACAAATCTATAAAATGAAATATATCAAAAACACGAGTTCTTTCCCCTAGACCATTACATTTCTGAAGTCTGTTCATATAAGCGCTTTACATAAGAAACAAAGACCCAAAACAAGCGTCTTTTTTTTTTCTTATCTATCCTGCAATGGTCTAAGGGAGACAACTGATGAAAAATGTAATTAATTTTAGGGTCATGGGGAAACAACTCTAGAGCATGAAATACATCAGAAGCACGAGTTCTTTTCATAAACATTCATTAAAATTCAAAAACGACCGTCTTTGTCTGCAATGGTCTACGGAAGACAACATTGAAAAACGATATCAATTTGATGGTCTTAGGGAAACCACTATAGAAAATGAAATATATCTAAAGCACGAGTTATTTCCCCTAGACCATTCAATTTCTGAATCGTACTATTTAAGCGCCATCTTAGCACTTCAATGGTCTAAGGGAGACAACTTTTGACAAATGTTTTCTTTTATGGTCTAAGGGAAACAACTTTATAAAATAAAATTTATATGAGTTATTTCCCCTAGACCATAAAGTATAAGAGCCCTACATGAACACCACTTTTGAAAATTGTAATCAATTTAATGGTCTAATGGAATCAACTTTAGAAAATGAAATTTATCAGATGAACGAGTTATTTCCCGTAGACCATTGCATTTCTGAAGTCGAATCATATTTGCGTGAATCTTGAGTTGAGTGATTTTTATGAAAAGAAAATTGTGACCCTCACCCCTTAGCTGCCCTGTTCCAAGGGAAACAACTTTTGAAAAAAGGGAACAACGTTAAAACAAGGGTCTTATCCATTATAAATGTATTCTATATTTTGTTTAACACTTGCATGATTAGATTTATCTGTGAGTCACGTAGATTCCGACGTAAGGTAGAAAACTGATAAACGACGCAGATTTATCACTGCAATAAGCTGCCGGTTTGCTTGTATTCAGTATACCAGTACTGTTGCATAACAAAAGCATTTTTGAATACTGAAATAAGTACGAGTTATTTCCCTTATACAATAACAATCATAATTACAGCAACACTAGTTTATTAAAGAAACTTTTTTTTTCCTTATCGTACACTGCCCGATTTTGGTGAGTGACATAAATCAGTGACCTTTTTATTTTGCATGTTAGCTTCTATTTAAAGAGTTATATTGCATCATTTGGTTTTTGGCTCTCAAATATAAACATAGGTTTAGAATCATTTGTAAATATGGTTAAAATACATAAACTGGAGAATTTTAAATAACCTTGCAGAAATAAATGCTGGAATTCTTAGTATGAATATTCTGCTATCTGACATGCTCCATTAACAATTCTCCTTTTAAAACTTTTTATACTGAATATTGCACTTCATGTCTTTTGTAGCACAATCATGCTTTTTGGATTGGTCACAATTCCCTTTAATCATGTACAGGTTTGCACAACCATTTTACCTTTAAATTGTGTAAAACGTTAACCATTTGAAAGTTAGAGGATGCTTGAAGAATGTTTTCTTTGGGGAATAAAACTAAATACTGAATCTGCTATAAATTCAGTTTGTTGAATGAAAAACATTTTATTTCATTTGTTTTTACATATGCCCAAAATGTGACAAATTTATTTCATTTATGGACACAACTGAAGACATGAAACGGATTTCATCTCAGGTAGCAGGTAGGAGGTTATTATATGGATCAAGACAGATTATTGCCTGTGAATGTTAGTTAAATTTCTAACAGTTTTATTCTTGTTGTTATATTACTAACTGATATTTGCCGATGTAAAACATTGCTCCTAATGCTTGTGCATCTAATATAAATAGCTAACATTTATTGACAAAAAGTATTTCATAGGAATGGCTGCTTTCCCTGTCTTTCAAGACACGATTTCTCTTCAATTTGGCCTAGTGACCTAGTTTCTGGCCCAATGTGACCCATATTCGAACTTGACTTAGCACCTGCACAAGAGGTTGGCTTCAACTTAGTTCTTGATGCATTGGTGGCTGAAGAGTAGAGGCATGGTCTCATTCACTTCACTGCCACTCTCCCTCTCTTGTGGGTTCTGCACTCTCCTTCGCCTTCAGTCCTCTCATCTTTTCTAGTTACTCTGACACTTTTGTGACAAACTGTGTGTTAACTAATTACCTTCTGTGAAGAGGGCGACTGAATGATCTGATAAATGATGAGATGAGCGAGCCAGCTTTTAAAACCTGCGAGCTACAGTGGGTTGTCGGCCAAACACCGGCCTGTGCCCGGTCAATGTCTGTCCGATGTCCGGCCGTCTGAATTGTCTGGGTAGTTTAGACCGATATGTGTGATGCCCGGCCGGACATCGGCCAGGCGTAAACCGATTAATGTGCGATCAGTTTGCGATGAGGTTTGAGGTCCGAGTTAAAAGTAACTCGATGTCCGTGGGGAGCCCATAAGGGCCGAACATGTCTAGAAATTCGCCGCAAACTACTTGCAAACCTATCACACTGTCATTGTGACTGGGGTTTAAGTGATACTAGGTAGGCTACATGTTTAATTCATAAATATGCTTTTGAAAACATAAAGGTTGAAATCCATATCTCTATGTGCAGACATAAGGCATATACCTGTAAGCATTTTCTTCTTCGTCATTGATGATCTTCAGTCGGACTTCACGAGGTCAATTGTTGAAATCGCAACTTGTCACCAAAAATGTGATTGCTATTCAACGAATTATGCGGTCATTCGGATCATTTCTTTGGTCCCCCGGTAAATCTGCCTTTGCATTTGTCACGCGCCTTCTTGTTAACTATTTTTATTGGCCTTGGGTTTTAGCCCCTGGTCAAAGTAGTAATACCATTTTGTTCGGAGTTGGTAGCCTGCCAATTGCTGTTATTGTGACTGGGGTTTAAGTAATACTAGGTAGGCTACATGTTTAATTCATAAATATGCTTTTGAAAACATAAAGGTTGAAATCCATATCTCTATGTGCAGACATAAGGCATATCCCTGTAAGCATTTTCTTCGTCATTGATGATCTTCAGTCGGACTTCACGAGGTCGATTGTTGAAATCGCAACTTGTCACCAAAAATGTGATCTCTATCCAAACGAATTATGCGGACATTCGGATCATATTCCTTAATCAAGTCGCCAATGGTTGACTGGTCGGTAAGATAAGGGTGATACACCACCCCATTTATTCTATTCCTCCAGCACTCGATTTACTCTGATTTACGGGCCCCGCGGTAAATAAGCCACTGCATTTGTCACGCGATTTCTTTGGTTCCCCGGTAAATCTGCCTTTGCATTTGTCACGCGCCTTCTTGTTAACTATTTTTATTGGCCTTGGGTTTTAGCCCCTGGTCAAAGTAGTAATACCATTTTGTTCGGAGTTGGTAGCCTGCCAATTGCTGTTATTGTGACTGGGGTTTAAGTAATACTAGGTAGGCTACATGTTTAATTCATAAATATGCTTTTGAAAACATAAAGGTTGAAATCCATATCTCTATGTGCAGACATAAGGCATATCCCTGTAAGCATTTTCTTCGTCATTGATGATCTTCAGTCGGACATCACGAGGTCGATTGTTGAAATCGCAACTTGTCACCAAAAATGTGATCTCTATCCAAACGAATTATGCGGACATTCGGATCATATTCCTTAATCAAGTCGCCAATGGTTGACTGGTCGGTAAGATAAGGGTGATACACCACCCCATTTATTCTATTCCTCCAGCGCTCGATTTACTCTGATTTACGGGCCCCGCGGTAAATAAGCCACTGCATTTGTCACGCGATTTCTTTGGTTCCCCGGTAAATCTGCCTTTGCATTTGTCACGCGCCTTCTTGTTAACTATTTTTATTGGCCTTGGGTTTTAGCCCCTGGTCATAGTAGTAATACCATTTTGTTCGGAGTTGGTAGCCTGCCAATTGCTGTTAGCACCAAACAACGCATGAGAAGTTGCGCGAGAAATATAGTTCATCATGGATTCAACAAAACTGCATTTAAAAGGGGATCTCCCCCATAAATATCATTTTAATGTTGTTGGAACATCAGTGAAAAACGTATTAAAAAATTAATGCGCCGAGAAGTCAAATATGGACGCTTGTTAACATTATTAACATTCGCGAAGAGGAACGGAAAAAAGAAAAAGAAAAATACTGTGGCGAATTAACAGGGGGAGGGGGGGGGGCGCCGTAGGCCCCGTGCGTCGAAAAATTAATGGTAAACAAAGAAAAAGCGTGGCAAATGTAGTGGCGGATTTAGCGGGAGCCCATAGGGCCCGTGCCCGACTCCCCACCCCACGAAAGAAGTCACGTGAAATATACAGTGGCGGATTAACCGGGTAAACTTATATTGGAGTTTTTCACTGATGTTCTAATAACATTATACTGATCTTGTTTGGGTGCTCTTAACGTTTTAAATGCAGTTTTGTTGAATCCATGATGAACTATTTTTTCTGGCGCAGTCTCTCCCTAAAATGCGTTATAGGATGTAAACAGCAATTAGCAGACTGCTAACTCAGAAACAATGGTTTTACTGCTAAATCATAATTTATAACCGGTAAAAGATCTCCAACGAAATCATGACGGTTCAATCAACGTTTTAAATTACTGAATGCATAATCAAAGTTCCTTGCATTGTTAGAGCTTCCGCCTCGGGTGCGCGAGGTCGCGGGTTCGATCACCGCCCTAGTCATACCAAATACTTTATAACAAATTGTAGTAATTAATAGTTGCCCTCCTTGGCGCTCAGGGTTGTGGGGTTAGCATTACGACTGACTGGCTGGTGTCAGAATAAATGAACCAATAGTACTGGTAATTTACACAGGAAACGTCGTGATATAACTGAAACATTGTTGAAAGCGGCGTAATACACCAACCATTCAATCAATTGAAATAAACAGCTTAAACGGTAAACTGCAGGCTTGCATCTGCAACATTACAGCTGTACCTATACAGTTAGAAATATGTGAAGTCGATAGTCTCAAATCAATAAATTAGCCGACCCTTGAGAAAAACAATATTGTGGACTGTGCGTAAAGTACCGAACCGGATCAGCCTAAGCATGCCACGCAGGCTTACCCGGATAGACACTTTTCGCCTCATGTTGATTTTCTGTTTCAGGAAGCACTACTCTATACATCTATCCCCCTGAGACGGAATGTGTCGGCCCGGATCAGTCTGCGCGGAGAGCGCAGGCTGATCTGGTCGATACATTACGCAGATGACAATAATGTCATAATAGATCATGTGACCACGAGAAAACCAACATTGTGGACCCAGATCAGTCTGCCCAGACATCCGGGCTGATTCATTCAATCTCATGGGAATAGAGATTTAGAGTAATGATACCTGAAACAGAAAATCCACAGGAGGCCAAAAGTGTCTGTCCGGGTTAGCCTGCGCGCCATGCTTAGGCTGACCCGGGTTCATACTTTACGCAAAGTCCACACGGTTGGTTTTCTCGTGGAACGGTTCATGTCATAATTCATATCATGAACACTATTATAATGTAGATCTATGACATATCGGGTAAGACACGTTGTCTAGGTGTAAATGTCCTCAGTAACATGCCCAGAGGGAATTCAAACCCATTTTCCACATACAACTAATTCGCAGCAGACGACTCTGAAAACATTTTGACAAAATGTGATCAATATTTGTAAGTGAAGGTATGATTAAATAACATTGTGACAAATGGAGAATTTTCTTCATATGAACAATTTCTCATATTGTCATATTGTGTATAAAGATGGACTGCTGCAGAGGCGTCAGAAAGCATCTTCATATGGGAAAGGGTTAATAAGTATTTTTTAAATTAGATCCTTTTGATGCAATAGTCTTTGTTCACTTACATTAAAAAACTCGTTCCACTTGCAGATTAATTTAAAAAACATTGTGACAACGGGAGAAATTGCTAATGCCGAGAAATTCCCCATTATTCTAAACAACACTATTTTAAACAGTACTTTCATTTACAAATATTTCCATATTTGTTGTGGCATAACTACTGATGAACTGATATCAGGATAAATACTCTCGGTAGTACTGGAATCTGACTCATTAAACACCGTGATATAAACAGAGACATACTACTGTACTCAAACTAAATTGTTTGTGTTGAAAACAGTTCCATCGAACGATGCATATTATTGCGGTTTAGAACACCCAGTATCTAAATAAATACACCTAAATACATGCTGGCCCCGAAACTATAAAACTTTTAAAACGTGCTCCATGCTCAGAAATGAACTCCATGCTCCAAATAAGGCTTTTAATTGGTCAATTTGGAGAACGAATTTGCTTCTGACCAATCAGATACTTGAGCACAAATTCTGAGCACAGATTAAACTTAAGCTGATTCCAGTCGATACTTTACGCAGAGTCCACAATGTTGATTTTCTCGTGGAACGACTCATATTAACATTACAGCTGTACCTATACAGTTAGAAATATGTGAAGTCGATAGTCTCAAATCAATAAATTAGCCGACCCTTGAGAAAAACAATATTGTGGACTGTGCGTAAAGTACCGAACCGGATCAGCCTAAGCATGCCACGCAGGCTTACCCGGATAGACACTTTTCGCCTCATGTTGATTTTCTGTTTCAGGAAGCACTACTCTATACATCTATCCCCCTGAGACGGAATGTATCGGCCCGGATCAGTCTGCGCGGAGAGCGCAGGCTGATCTGGTCGATACATTACGCAGATGCCATAATGTTGGTTTTCTCGCGAGACGGCTCATATAATCTGTATGAAGTTTCAATGAAACCCGTTACCACACAACGGGTAACGTATGTCGATCTTGTGCAGCAAACGACGTTGTAAAAAGTATGGCAAAGGGAGAAAATATGAGCTACTCTATTCAATATTTACAAGTTCCTATTAGTCTAGTTTTCATATTTCTGCATGCACACAACGTTTTCTGCTGCAGATGTGTAGTGCACGGGAAATGATGTAGACGCTCTTTTATCAAGAAAACAAATGAAGGTGTATTTGGGTCTAACGTATCCGGTTAGGTTAGGATTTGCCAATTAGTTCTGATACACATAGTACATGTAGATCAGATACCAAGCATACACAGGCAGATATTTATCATCATTTGTCATAAATCAATTGTGGTTGGTTTTCATGCAGTGAGGGTTATTTATACCTACGTTGTATATTCAATACGCTAAGTAATGCTTATATCCAAAACAATTCCGAATACATGGCTCGCTGATGCAACCATTTCATTGAAAGTGTCACTTCATTGTTTGGCCCAACCACTCAAACGCCTAGAAATAACGTCTTTGGATTACAGTCACGTTAAGTTCACAACTTCCGTGCAGTCGGATATCATACTAAACGGAACACAAAGAAAGGTTTTATTTTTTATTTTAGCCGTTCGCCAAAATGAATAATCTGTTTGGGTAGGCTGCTTTGAAGAGAAAAAAAAAAAACACATTCACGGAGACACATTCGGACACTGATAATACATACATGCGTCATGTCACGCGGACTCCTACATTCGGACATATTGATAATACATGAATGCGTCACTTCACGTGGATTCCTACAGTCGGACACATTGATAATACATAAATGCGTCGCGATACTCGGAGAGACATTCTGACATATTGATAATTCATAAATGCGTCACTTCACGCGGACTCCTACATTCGGACATATTGATAATACATAAATGCGTCATGTCACTCGGAGACACATTCGGACATATTGATAATACATAAATGCGTTATTTCACGCGGACTCCTACATTCGGACATATTGATAATACATAAAAGCATCACGTCACAAGAGACACATTCGGACCCATTGATAACACATAAATGTGTCACTTCACGCGGAGTCCTACATTCGTACACATTTATAATACACAAATGCGTCACGTCACTCGGAGACACATTATGACATATTGATAATACACAAATGCCTCACGTCACGCGGAGTCCTACATTCGGACATATTGATAATACATAAATGTGTCCCCTCACGCGGAGTCCTACATTCGTACACATTTATAATACACAAATGCGTCACCTCACTCGGAGACACATTATGACATATTGATAACACACAAATGCCTCACGTCACGCGGAGTCCCACACTCGGACATATTGATAATACATAAATGCGTCGCATCACACAGAGACAAATTGATAATTCATAAATGCATCACGTCACGAGGAGACACATTTGGATGTATTGATAATACATACATGCGTCACGTCACGCGGATTCCTACATTCGGACATATTGATAATACATAAATGCGTCACCTATAGCGGAGTCCTACATTCGGACACATTGATAATACACAAATGCGTCACGTCACGCGGAGACACATTCGGATATATTGATAATACATAAATGCGTCACCTCACGCGGATTCCTACATTCGGACATATTGATAATACATAAATGTGTCACGTCACACGGAGACACATTCGGACATATTGATAATACATAAATGCGTCACCTCACGCGGATTCCTACATTCGGACATATTGATAATACATACATACGTCACGTCACGCGGAGACCTACATTCGGACATATTGACAATACATAAATACGTCACGCGGATTCTTACATTCGGACATATTGATAATACATAAAAACGTCACGTCACGCGGATTCCTACATTCGGACATATTGATAATACATAAATACGTCACGTCACGCGGAGACCTACATTCTGACCTTTACAACCATAGAAAACCCTGATCAGACTCCGCCTCATAATGACAGTCCCTGTTAGCCATATATTCGTACAAGTAACCCAAGAGCACGTGAATTTCACGGGTATCATAGAAAACAAGACTAAATGAGCTCGTCCAGGGTTAACCCTTTCACTGCCGAATTTCACAAAGTCGACTCTCCCAATTTGAAAATTAGACCACCTCATTTTTCGTCTTACAGGAAATCTAACAAAAATGTAATGTTTAACCCTTTCCCTCATATAGACGCTTTCTGACGCCTCTGCAGCAGACGGCTTTTTGTAAACATAGTGACAAAAGAAGGAATTGCTCAAAACGAGTTTATTTCAATTATAGAGATTTTCCATTTTTTGACAAAATATGTCCAAAGTCGTCTGCTGCAGAATTGTCATACGAGGGAAAGGGTTAAGTGGCAAACAATGCAGATTTCAGAAAAGACAGCTCGACACGAGCTGGCTGACATGAATCTGCATTGTTTGCGAAATCCTCTAATTGCCTTTGGCACTGGAAGAGTTAAAGGTACTAGTTACACGTAATTGTCTTTGATTTCGAATGCTCGAAGGTTGGATTTCGTTTGGCGAGTGTCAAATACCGATGTTAAACGGTAACAATACAGCAGAGCTATAAACTATTTTATAAGAACCATATCCGTTTGCAAATGACGAATTTAATCTTATCCAACTCGTCCCTGACGAGGGTGGCTAAAACGTATGAATTAAACAATAGTCCTTAAAACAGACTACGTTTGACACACATGTAACATTAAACATTCGAAAAACATGTTAATTGAAAGAGAAATTCACTAAATTACAACTCCAATTCAAACCCTATATAAATATTCATCAAGTTATGTTGATGTATAATCCTCTCTCCAGAAACTCTGAAGCAAAACGATTTTAAAACTATCAGATCAGTTAAATGATTAACACTCTTTAGTACACACATATAAAAAACAACGTGTTTTAAGCGCAAATATCCGAACGTGTGTAACTGACAGAATCCAACGTCGAGAATATGTAAATAAAACACTGAACGGAACAGATAGGAAAAACAAACCTTACTAGAGATCAAACTATAAACCAAAGTTATTCCTAATTAGCCCTTAACCACACCAACTCATATAATCGACTTATCAGTATTAAGTCCGGAATGATTCATTCACACAATGTGGGTATTTTCCAGCACAAGGCGAATAGAACTTGCAGTGGCCGCTGTGTATCAAAATAAGAGTGGTTAATATATATTATACTTTGTTGTCTGATCTTGATCCATACTGTGAGATAATTGTTTGAGAAGTCGTGTCTAACTGCGTTAAGGTAAATCTTGCCACACTATTCGCCATATCTCTCTTCTCACGTATAAAACACACATACGTAAGAAATCAAAACAAGCACTCGATTCGCCGAATTCTTTGATTCTTAGTTACCTGGCAGGCGTCAGTGGGGTTTCTAGAACCGAACGCCTACAGTAGTTTTAAAATTACAAAAAGAAGATTTTCTTTACCACCTGCGGTTTTATGCCTGTTTTTATCTGTTTTATCATTATACACGTAATTATATGTGTTCTTCATTGCACCGGCTCTGTGGTGTGTTGGTCGATCGTCCGCTTCGGGTGCGTGAGGTCGCTTGTTCGATCCCCGGTCGGGTCATACTAAATCCTTTAAAAATGGTAGTAATGGTAGTAATGATAGTAATGGTAGTAATGGTAGTAATGGTAGTAATGGTAGTAATGGTAGTAGTGGCTGCCCTCCTAGGCGCTCAGGGTTGCGACTGACTGGCTGATGTCAGGATAAATGGACCAGTAGTACTAGTAACTTACCCAGAGAAAGGACGTGATTTCTCTGGTTTATCTGTTACAACAAAGGTAGAGATGTAGCTCGTGAGATCACATTAGCATGAATGTGTGTGTGGGCGTTTATAAATACGTGTGGAAAGTGGCCTAAAACATCTGCATGTGGGAAAGTGTTAATATGTGTTCACTGGTCTTCGCACCTCTGCAGGCCAAATCCCCTTTGGCGGTACAGTGAACGATTTTCCCCTAACCCCGTTCCCACATGCATAAAGCTCTATAAATGAACTATCGAAAACAAAGTGGTAAGAGTAGCTTCCCTCCTAGGCGCTCAGGGTTGCGGCGTAAGCATAACGACTGACTGGCTGATGTCAGGATAAATGGACCAGTAGTACTGGTAACTTACCCAGACAAAGGACGTGATATCTGAAACATTGTTGAAGGCAGCATTAAAACACCGATCAATTAATTGTTCGTCATTGCTATCTCTGGTTTTATCTATTACAAAAAAGGTGGAGATGTAGCTCATGAGTTCACAATAACATGCATGTGTGTGTGGTCGTTTATAAATACGTATGGAAAGTGGCATTAAACATATGCATGTGGGAAAGTGTTAGTTTGCGTTCACTGGTCTTCGCACCTCTGCAGGCCAAATCCTTTTCGGCGGTATAGTGAACGATTTTCCCATAACCCAGTTCCAACATGCATAAACTCTCTATAAATGAACTATAGAAAACAGAGTGGTAAGAGAAGCCATTGCTCATCATGTTTTCAAAGGTCGTTTTAATTGCGTTGTTGGGGGTTTTACGCCGTTTTCAACAGCATTTATGTCCAATCACCCTCACTGTTCACATACCCATGCGTCCTGGGTGAATCAACCCAACTATGCGATATGACTGAAAACAGTGTGGTAAGAGGAGCCATTGCTCATCATGTTTTCAAAGGTCGTTTTGATTGCGTTGTTGGGTCGTTTACAAAAGCATTTATGTCAAATCACCCTCACAGTTCACACACTTATGCGTCCTGGGTGAATCAACCCAGCTATGCGATAGTCCTATGCGATAGGACTGAAAACAGTGTGGAAAGAGGAGTTATTGCTCACCATGCCTTCAAATGTAGTTTTGTTTGTATTGTTGGGGGTGTTACGCCGGTTTCAACATCATATATGTCAAATCAGCATCACTGTACACATACCCACGCGTTCTGTGTGAATCAGCCACTCAATAGAACTGAACACACTGTCACAACGGGATTAATTGCCCGCCCTCTTTTCAAAGGTCGTTTTGTCATATCCAACAATCTGTCTTCTCCGGTTTCACTCAATAACTTTTATCGATATTTCACCTAATCGATCGCCGGAGTTTCTTATCTTTCGGCAGTTTACGAAGATAACCGACGCAATTCGTAGGGGTCATAAATCATAAATCATCAGGGTAATTCAAACGGATTTAGCAGTTTTAATCTTGGTAGGTTAACGGTTTTATTATAGGGATATGCTATATTTAAACGAGCATAGCAAAATTTGTGTTTTACGTTTTAATATAAAATTTTATTGTTGAGTTTTTTAGGCCGTTCATCAACATCATTCCAGTCGTACCACCCCGTCAATTCACACACTCGTGATCCCAGGGTGATTCAAACCCAGCTATGCAATAGAACTAAACACACTGTCAGATTTCGTTGAGCGTGTCTGAAATGCAGACGCAGATTCATCGTCGGACACGGCTGTTGACTCCACTGTCCCTTTCCCTCATACGACAATGCTGCAGCAGACGACTTTAAACGTATTTTGTCAAAAAATAGAAAATCTCCATAATTGCATGGATAACCTATGACAAAAAGTGGAAAAACATTGTGGCAAAAGGAGAAATTGCACGTTTTGTGCAATTTTTTTCTTTTGTCACTATGTTTTCAAAAAGCCGTCCGATGCAGAGACGTCAGAAAGCGTCTATGGCTATATGTAACGACATCACCCTTGGGATTGTTCACTGTCGTCTCGCCGTTTTGACAGGTAGCCAATATTGTTTCTGACTGGATGCAGTACACTGTTGTCCTGCATCTTTCAGCCAATCAGATCCCCCATAATACACCTAGTATTGGTTTTCCACTTCAAATATCTACTTATATTATCTTGGCGTGTGAAATGTTTAAAATTGACGAGTCGCTTGACTTCCAGAAAGATACAGCCCTTTGCATAATGTGTTTTTATCAGTTGAGACAGGCGATGGGAAAAATCTGTGTAACAAGACGTTTCCTGTTATTAGAACACAATCGGACAGATACCATGTAAGCGGCCCGGTGAGCTCAAGCGTTATAGTCATCGACATGCAAGCGGAGAGGTCCTGAGTTCGAGACCCGGGCCGGCTGTAAATATTGTTTTCAATTTGACACATGTGCTACTTCATTTCTGATATTAAGATCAGTAAATATGAAATCTTACTGCTCATTGCTGCAATTTGATTCCAAACTTCGGTAAAAATTAGTGATTAAAGACGATAAACAGAACGCACATTTACGATCCGTTTGCGCAGCCATTTTTCTATGCATCTCTACGTAGAAGAGTATCGAAAATGTAAGCATCTATGGGAGAGAACTTGGATTAATTTGGATATGAAAAAAGGATGTATTATCTCCCTTTTAAAAACGTGACGAGTCTTTGACGCGTTCCGATGGGGATGTAATTGTAGCCATGCAAACCTACACGTTTAACAAAACCTGCCGTTGAAACCGTAAAAGTAAAGCATTTGATTTCTGGGTGATATACCAGTGTGGCTGGCATACGATTTACTTACTCATTTTGTGTTTTCATAACATTCCGAAATCTGATCACGTGTTGACGAAGTTAGAAACCGGGACACTTTGGGGAAAGGTTTAACTCTTTCAGCGCCAAAGGCAATATCGAGGTTTTTGCAAACAATACTGATTCAGGTGAGTCAGCTCGTAACGAGCTGCCTCACCTGAAATCAGCATTATTTGCCTTTTAGTTAATCAAAATAGTCTAAAACTTGTATTACATGAGAAATGGAAACGCCCGATTTTGTGATTGGAAGAGTCTACTTCAAACAATTCAGCGCTGAAAGGTTTAAAGAAAAAGACAAACACTATTTCGAATGCTTAATAAACGGTACTTTCTTTATTTCTGAATTCAGCATTGGTAAAATTGAAGCTAAGTATACTCTTGGTTATATAGAACAATCACACATTTATATATCGGAGCGGTGCTCATGGTAAACTAACCATATGCCAAGTGTGACCAGTGGAGCTTCAGAACAACCCCGCACATCCGCACATGTTGATCTGGGGCTTCATGTACATTAGTCGCCAGTAATTGAAATAATGTTTCAAGAAACAGTGTTCGTAGCATGAACTAAGGTCACTCTGTTCACATTTAGGCTGGAGGTTGATTATCCAAAAGCATGGCTCATTAAATACAACTGAAGACAAGGAACATGTATGGGTAAATATTACGAACTGAATAATAAGTTCGACGGACACATAGTGCATTCTGGGCCCAACTCAAGCAACCTTAATCAGCGCTAGAAATAAACGATGAACTGATGACGTCATCATTATTATCATCAACGCTATTCATCTTTAACCCTTTCCCTCATATAGACGCTTTCTGACGCCTCTGCAGCAGACGGCTTTTTGAAAACATAGTGACAAAAGAAGAAATTGCACAAAACGTGCAATTTCTCCTTTTGCCACAATGTTTTCCACTTCTTGTCATAGGTTATACATTCAATTAAGGAGATTTTCTATTTTTTGACAAAATATGTTCAAAGTCGTCTGCTGCAGAATTGCCGTATGAGGGAAAGGGTTAACAACTTGTTGCACGACTTTGTCCTTCCTACGAAATAAACAACTGGTAGCAAATAATGTAGACCAAGATTATACCGCACGAATATACCGACTGATCTTGGTCTACAGTACTTGCAGACATTAATTTAAGTCGTGCGAAGTTTTAGAGTAAACATATTGTTTAATATTTAAAAGATACATATTTTGTTAAAAGAGAATGGATTTGGAACATCTAAATAAAGCAACGCACACTCATACAATTTCCACCACACACACACACACACACACGCGCGCACACACACACACACGCGCACACGCACACGTGTATACTTAGGATCTGTTGTTACGTATATATACTTGTTAATGGCCATTAGTACTTATGTGCCGACTTGCCTGAATAAAATTGAGTTGAGTTGAGTTGAGTTAAAACTTAGATAATAATTATGCAATGTGTATTTGGACATGCGACAATTCAAAAACTTACATTTATATTTGATTCAGGATCCATCTTAAATTTAAAATACATTTTGAGTTGTTTTTTGTTAAGGTTATAACGCAAAAGATACTTGTGTTATTGCACACATAAAAACTAACGTTTAGCTTTATTCAATTTTGTTAGACATCTTGTTATTTTACTTATACTACGGAGAACATGATGTTTGCAAAAAATGTACAAATGCAATTTAATTAATCAATTTGGCTTTCTAACTCCAGGTTAAATTGGTGAGCAAAAAAGAAAAGTTTCTACAAATTTTAAATTTTAAAAAAGTTTTAATTGTTTACTAAACATCGGGCTCAGTTAAGCATGAAATAAAGATTTAATACAGATTTCGCTTATTCATGAGATGCATGATTATCCCAACAAGCATATCCCATAATTGTCATTGATATATCTATGGTGTTTCTTTAAATAGTCAATTTGTTTAAATGTGTGTCTAAATATGGTATCACACCATACCTCTAGGTTACTCCACATATTGTAAGGTCAGAAACAAATAGCATTATGGATAATAGACAAATGCGTTAAAATACAGTTTAACTTTTGTAAAAAAATAATTTTCTCCGTGGTATTAGTGAAATCAGGGTCTTTCAAATACCATTTGCAAGACCCTGGTGAAATCATAAGATACCACAACTTGTTTTTAGATATAGTAATGCACGTGAATGTTAACCCTTTCCCTCATACTAACGATTTCTGACGCCTCTGCAGCAGAAGGCTTTTTGAAAACATAGTGACTAAAGAAGAAATTGCTCAAAGGGAGCATTTTGTCCTTTTGCCACAATGTTTTCCACTTTTAGTCATAGGTTATCTATTCAATTATAGACATTTTCTATTTTTTGACGATATATGTTCAAAGTCGTCTGCTGCAGAAATGTCGTATGAGGGAAAGGGTTAAAGCAGACGGCGTTTTGAAAACATAGTGACAAAAGAAGAAATTGCACAGAACGTGCAATTTCTCCTTTTGTCACAATGTTTTTCACTTTTAGTCATAGGTTATCCATCTGACAAAATATGTTCAAAGTCGTCTGCTGCAGAATTGTCGTATGAGGTTAAGGGTTAGTGGGCTAACCGTTAGTTGTTTGTTGATGCGCTAAACTATTGCGCAAAGGAATGCTAAAGGATTATATTATTTTAGGAAAAGGTTCGTCGTGTTACAGAGTTTGATATGTTAGGTATATTAAAGTGCAAAATCTCTCGTGAAAAGCAAAGCGTTATATCTTCAGTCATGGCTTTGCCACTCTTGAAAATATCACCCATTGCTTTTCACTCGAGAAAGAAATTTCGATAATACACTGAAACAAACAGTTATCCTTTATTTGGTTTTGGTACGATGCAAACATCGAACGTTCCCTGACAATCACCTGTAAGCCACAGCGTATCCCCGTAGACGAACATGTTTGTGTTAAACTTGCAGATATCCTCACCGCCACCCACTATATTTATATATGCGACAATTTCGTCCGCGTTGACCAAATTTAGACACTTGAGTGACTTTCTTACATTACCAGATTTTCGTTCACATGTAAACTTTTTACGTATAGCACAGTTGCACACCTTGAAGTCGGCGCAACATTTGTTGCTTGCTTCTATGACCCATGACACTTTATCGTCCCTTGCCGTTTTGCTAGTATACCAGAAGTTTTGGTCCCGTACACATTTGTTCACGTTTGCAAGATTGCGTACTACCTGAATGAAGAAAAACGATGGAATTCATTGGTTTTGCCTAAATAACTGAATCAACATATTGTTTCGTTTATCCAGGGACACTATATAGTGTCCCTGGTTTATCATCGTCACCACAACCACCACCACCATCATAATCATCATCATAATCATCATCATCATCATCATAAGCAGCAGCAGCAGTAGCAGCAGCTGCATCACCATCATCATCATGATGATCATCATCATTATATCATCAACAACATCATGAACAACACCCCCATCATAACATTCATCAAAATCATTATCATCATAATCATGAGCAGCCTCACTAGCATCATCATGTACACCATCCCCATCATACATGTCATTATCACCATCGTTACAGTCATCGTTAGTTTTATCATTATCAT
This sequence comes from Serripes groenlandicus, assembly GCA_031761405.1. NCBI lineage: Eukaryota > Metazoa > Mollusca > Bivalvia > Cardiida > Cardiidae > Serripes > Serripes groenlandicus. Next base: position 37,734 of record JASEVX010000493.1, on the reverse strand, counting down.
TATCCCCATCCTAATCCAATAATTTCATTACTCACATAACCACTCACATAAGATGAGCTGTTGAGAACTGTTTGGCAAAAGGTGGGGAGAAATGTCTCCTTTGTGACAATGTGTTTCTACTATTTCTATAGTTTAACTCTTTCAGCGCCGAATTGTTTAAAGTAGACTATTCCATGATCAACATCAGAAATCTATTTCTCTTGTAAATAAGACTTTTGGAATATATTTATAACTAAAAGGCAAACAATGCTGATTTCAGGTGAGACAGCTCGTTACGAGCTGACTCGCCTGAATCTGCATTGTTTGCAAAACCCTCCAAATTGCCTTTTGGCGCTGAAAGAGTTAACTTGAGAATTAAATTAACATTTTCAGATAGAATTATTTTCCGAATGAATATAGTATTTTATGGATGACTTCGTTTGTACGCGTCGTATACGCGAAAACATATAGAGACAGCAAATATAGCCAGGCACGATGCTAATTCTAATATACAACTTACATATACTGCAGATGTTTTATCCGCATTCTCAACTATACACTGCTGTTTCTGATCATCAAAACTGCTTGAACAATGTACATCTTGGCAAATGTGTCTATCAGCTGAAAGAAAAGAAACGTGGATAATACCATAGAGGCTTGGTATGCTATTAAAAATGTAGATTGTACATACATAATATATATATAATGGAATATATATTTGTGTAATAGCGTGCTAGGCCCCCTAAGGATAATACATGCAAATATTGAATGTAATACGCGTATATTGACCCGGGTCTTCTTATTTCATTTGATTACAGGGAAAACTCGGCTGAGCCTGTGCATTCACAAGAAACACCTCCCTCGATAAAACCAACATTGTGGACTATGCGTTAAGTATCGACCCAGATCAGCCTAAGCATGCCGCGCAGGCGTAACCGGATGGACAATTTTTTGTCTCTAGTGGATTTTCTGTTTCATGCATCATTACTCTATACCTCTATCCCCCTAAGACGGAATGTGTTGGCCCGGATCAGTCTGCGTGGACTGCAGAAGCCATAATGTTGGTTTTCTCGCGGTACGGCTCACATGTTGATTGATTGATTGATTGATTGATTGATTGATTGGGGTTTAACGCCGTTTTTAACAATTTCTCAGTCATATCACGGCGACCAGTTCACCTACTCATGCATTTCCTGGTTTTCTAACACCAGTACTCCACACAACAATCTTCCCAAGCAACTGGCTGCTTTTCCACATAGACCTAGCTCATTGGTGGAAGACGAATGACGCATGTCGCATTGACTTTTGTCAATCGTCGGAAAGAAAGTTGGCCGAGCCGGGATTCGAACTCACAACCCCTGGATTGACAGCCCGCGTCGCTACCGACTGAGCTACCGGGGCTCGGCGGCTCACATGTACTTGGCAATGATGCAATACCCGAGAGGCCATAATACTCACAACGCTAAGCGGTGTCAAAGAAATCCCGTCTGTTAAAACTGTTTTCGAAAAACATCTGCGTTAAATAAGAACAATGGAAATACAGGTGAACTAATAGATATTGAAAGGAGTTGAACATATTGTGACAAAAGGAGAAATTGATCTTCATGAGCAATTTCCCCTTTTCGTCACAAAGTTTTCAAAATTCGTTAGCATCAGATATGCTAGAATGCTTGTGCTGGTGGAAAAAAATAAACCTTTATATTGCATTTACACGAGTATAGCCAAAGCTGCCCGCCAAACACAGATGGACATGCCTACGACTAGTCAGTTGATTCAGATGATCCAGGCTTCTAACACCCTTTCCCACATAGAACAAATCTGCAGCAAACGATTCTGAAAATATCCCTAGTAAAACTATGGAAAATCTCTATCAACGAGCGAAATAATGGTAAAAGAATAACATTTTAAGACAGAATGGCAAAATTCGTCTTCTGAAGATAACTTGAAATGCACCAGGGAGGTTTAAAACTTGTCATTGACGGTACCACAGAAACGGTAAGCCTGCTTTCGACCTATTAGGATATATATATACCTATGTTTAATTCGAAAGTTAAAACCGTGGCTGTTGCGTATGTAGTCGGACAGGGAAGACTCTGTTGAGACAGTGAGCATACACAGGCTCGAGTTTTCACTGTTGCCGTGTGCAACATGTTTCCCCCAACCCCTCTCCTTGGTACAGTCAATTCAAATACATGATTACGTTTAACATACCGATACAGCTAGTGCCGTCTCCCGAATATCCATTGTCTTCATCACAAGTACAAGTGTAGCTTCCTATAGTGTTAGTGCATTTTATGCTTGGAGGCGGGCCGCACTTATTGTTCTTTTCTTTACATTCATCAATATCTAAAACAAACAATAGTTAAATAATGACACAAGACAGTTACTTACTCTTCTTCCCATTCATCAATATCTAAAACAAACAATAGCTAACTAATGACACAAGACAGTCACTTACATGTAGTCTTCTTCATATTATTGCATAAAATCTATGTTTTACGCCCGCTTAAGGGATACAGAAACATTGCAAAAGCCGGGCGTAAACGGCGAGAAAACGTGTATAAACAAAGCGATTCTCGCGCGTACGTGCCGTTTCAGACCGGTTAGATGTTGTACATATGCATTACCCGGGCACCGTTAGTAAACAAAACATGGACGCTGCATCTCCCCTAGAATAGGAGCAATTTGTTGGGTTAACAATAACATCAGCTTCATGATCAACAGTTCTACAACATGAAGATGTCATCAATAATTATCATTTAAGTTTCATCAAAACCTCTTATACTTGTCCTAAATACGGTTAGAACTACGAACAGGTAATTTGTTGTCGGTCTTGAATAGCGTAATTAAAAAAACACACATCTTGATTTAAAAAAACATATCTACCTTCATACTTTGTTTTGCGTTGATTGAGTTTAAAGCCTTCATAACAATTTCAATTCAATTTCTTTAATACTCCCAGTTTGTACATTGACAAAAACATGAGGAAAATACAATTTAGCAGTACAAACGGCGACCCAAATGACATATATACATGACAGAATATAGAACAACCATCTTTGTAATATTGTTTACAAAACAAAATAATAAATATATAGATCTCTGAATAGACGAATATTGATTAACATAATATTCCACGATTTTTATTTTTATTTCTATTTTTATTTTTATTTTTGAAATATAGCGTAGGATGGTTAAAATAGCCAAAAATATAATTAACCGGATTCTATTAGGGTTTCATGATTCATGTTACTGTTTAAATTCATTCTCGGTTAGCATGTCCCCCTTTTACCTCCCTTTTACCCCTTTTACTTACTGGTACATTCATAACACACTTCTTGATTTAAAAAAATACCATATCTACCTTTACACTTTGTTTTGCGTTGATTGAGTCTATAGCCGTCATAACAGGTACATTCATATCCAGGCCATTTTCTCACACATTTACCACCATTACCACATGTGTTGTCTTTACACGTATCAATTTCTAAAAAGATACACAATACATAGATGTACTTCACATCTGTAGAAAGTATATTTTGGCAACCTGCTATTATGTTAAATACCCTAATGTTTTGTATTATTTATACATTCAGAAAGCATGTTTTGTCTAATTAAACGGAAGGAGACAGTTCCTAAATAACTGTTCTATAAATGTATAAATAAATAACAGCGTTGACAACATAAAGACAAATATAAGAAATCTAATCTTTTAATGAAATAACTATTTTTAAATTGTTACATGCAAATCCAAATTGACAACTAGTTTTTGAGCAAAACGAAGAAGGTTATTCCTAAAAAGCAGAGCTGGAATTCGGTCTGATAAATTCAAACTGAATAAATGAATATATCATAATAATGAATTGATATTAGGAACAAGGTATCTATGAAATGAGTAGAACATTATATTCAAATTAGCTTGTTCTCATCCACCGTTATGTTTAGCATTAAAACATACAAACAGCGTAACTGGGTGTTGTTTAGAACTCCGTTCTTAATGTTACACAAAAAAAGTTACTTTTCTAAATGTACCTTTACATTATCTTTATTTGAACCCTTATAAATTGATATTTGTTAACTCTTTCCCTCATATAGAAGATTTCTGACGCCTCTGCAGCAGATGGCCTTTTGAAAACATAGTGACAAAAAAAGAAATTGCTCAAAACGAGCAATTTTTCCTTTTGCCACAATGTTTTCTACCTTTAGTCATAGGTTACCATTTCAATTATAGAGATTTTCCATTTCTGTAACGAAATATGTTCAAAGTTTCCTGCTGCAGAATTGACGTATGAGGTAAAGGGTTAAATCATCTGATATACTAAAAGAGCTGACGCATACTCTGGGCTCTGATGAATATGATGGATTGATGCAAGAAGGTTATTATGTACTGTAAGATGTACACAACGGGGAATACATCGGGGAACATACATGTGTACAGTACATGTGTGTCATGCAAGTTTGCCCTATGCACATTCGCGGAGTGAAAATTGCTTCACGCCTACATGCTCTAGTTGATGACAGTCAATCTCACAGAATTAGTTTGATTAAAAAAGAAATCTTTTAAGAAAATAATTGAAACAAACCCTTTATTATTTTCATATAATAATTCTAATTTAACAGATATTCCACCGTTTACACACATTCATGTTGTTTAACGCAAAAAGCCATCAATTGTATCTGTTTTCAAAATTAGATGTACACTCATTACATTAATTTATATCTCAGCAACATTGTATCAGACGGTTAGTCATTACATGTGACTGTTTTATCATAACTTGTGACGACATTTCTAATATATGTAACGGCAGTTATTATAAATATGACGGTTTCATCATTATATGTGACAGAATAGTCATTCCATGTGGTTTAGTCAACAATATGTGTGGATGGTACCGATTTTACCTTCACAATTATATCCGTTCCCTGTGTAACCTTCGCTGCATGTACACGTGTAGGAACCCTCTGAGTTGATACAATCAGCATTGGTATCACAGTTGTTTGCTACTTCACATTCGTTGATATCCGTAAATAAACGGACACGTAATACAGATTTTAAATTTTGCTTAGACTCCTTTTCGAATGTATTAAACAACGTTATTCTTGACCAGGCTCAAATTCTGACTGCGATAACAGGCGTGTTTAGTTTAAACTTATATATACGCACATTTAATAATCAAAATATACCCCATTAATAATGACAATACTCGTGTAAGCTATCATGATCAACAGTTCTACAGCATGAAGATGTCATCAATAATTATCATTTAAGTTTCATCAAAACCTCTTATACTTGTCCTAAATACGGTTAGAACTACGAACAGGTAATTTGTTGTCGGTCTTGAATAGCGTAATTAAAAAAACACACATCTTGATTTAAAAAAACATATCTACCTTCATACTTTGTTTTGCGTTGATTGAGTTTAAAGCCTTCATAACAATTTCAATTCAATTTCTTTAATACTCCCAGTTTGTACATGGACAAAAACATGAGGAAAATACAATTTAGCAGTACAAACGGCGACCCAAATGACATATATACATGACAGAATATAGAACAACCATCTTTGTAATATTGTTTACAAAACAAAATAATAAATATATAGATCTCTGAATAGACGAATATTGATTAACATAATATTCCACGATTTTTATTTTTATTTCTATTTTTATTTTTATTTTTGAAATATAGCGTAGGATTGTTAAAATAGCCAAAAATATAATTAACCGGATTCTATTAGGGTTTCATGATTCATGTTATTGTTTAAATTCATTCTCGGTTAGCATGTCCCCGTTTTACCTCCCTTTTACCCCTTTTACTTACTGGTACATTCATAACACACTTCTTGATTTAAAAAAATACCATATCTACCTTTACACTTTGTTTTGCGTTGATTGAGTCTATAGCCGTCATAACAGGTACATTCATATCCAGGCCATTTTCTCACACATTTACCACCATTACCACATGTGTTGTCTTTACACGTATCAATTTCTAAAAAGATACACAATACATAGATGTACTTCACATCTGTAGAAAGTATATTTTGGCAACCTGCTATTATGTTAAATACCCTAATGTTTTGTATTATTTATACATTCAGAAAGCATGTTTTGTCTAATTAAACGGAAGGAGACAGTTCCTAAATAACTGTTCTATAAATGTATAAATAAATAACAGCGTTGACAACATAAAGACAAATATAAGAAATCTAATCTTTTAATGAAATAACTATTTTTAAATTGTTACATGCAAATCCAAATTGACAACTAGTTTTTGAGCAAAACGAAGAAGGTTATTCCTAAAAAGCAGAGCTGGAATTCGGTCTGATAAATTCAAACTGAATAAATGAATATATCATAATAATGAATTGATATTAGGAACAAGGTATCTATGAAATGAGTAGAACATTATATTCAAATTAGCTTGTTCTCATCCACCGTTATGTTTAGCATTAAAACATACAAACAGCGTAACTGGGTGTTGTTTGGAACTCCGTTCTTAATGTTACACAAAAAAAGTTACTTTTCTAAATGTACCTTTACATTATCTTTATTTGAACCCTTATAAATTGATATTTGTTAACTCTTTCCCTCATATAGAAGATTTCTGACGCCTCTGCAGCAGATGGCTTTTTGAAAACATAGTGACAAAAAAAGAAATTGCTCAAAACGAGCAATTTCTCCTTTTGCCACAATGTTTTCTACCTTTAGTCATAGGTTACCATTTCAATTATAGAGATTTTCCATTTCTTTAACGAAATATGTTCAAAGATTCCTGCTGCAGAATTGACGTATGAGGTAAAGGGTTAAATCATCTGATATACTAAAAGAGCTGACGCATACTCTGGGCTCTGATGAATATGATGGATTGATGCAAGAAGGTTATTATGTACTGTAAGATGTACACAACGGGGAATACATCGGGGAACATACATGTGTACAGTACATGTGTGTCATGCAAGTTTGCCCTATGCACATTCGCGGAGTGAAAATTGCTTCACGCCTACATGCTCTAGTTGATGACAGTCAATCTCACAGAATTAGTTTGATTAAAAAAGAAATCTTTTAAGAAAATAATTGAAACAAACCCTTTATTCTTTTCATATAATAATTCTAATTTAACAGATATTCCACCGTTTACACACATTCATGTTGTTTAACGCAAAAAGCCATCAATTGTATCTGTTTTCAAAATTAGATGTACACTCATTACATTAATTTATATCTCAGCAACATTGTATCAGACGGTTAGTCATTACATGTGACTGTTTTATCATAACTTGTGACGACATTTCTAATATATGTAACGGCAGTTATTATAAATATGACGGTTTCATCATTATATGTGACAGAATAGTCATTCCATGTGGTTTAGTCAACATTATGTGTGGATGGTGCCGATTTTACCTTCACAATTATATCCGTTCCCTGTGTAACCTTCGCTGCATGTACACGTGTAGGAACCCTCTGAGTTGATACAATCAGCATTGGTATCACAGTTGTTTGCTACTTCACATTCGTTGATGATATCTGTAAATAAACGGACACGTAATACAGATTTTAAATTTTGCTTAGACTCCTTTTCGAATGTATTAAACAACGTTATTCTTGACCAGGCTCAAATTCTGACTGCGATAACAGGCGTGTTTAGTTTAAACTTATATATACGCACATTTAATAATCAAAATATACCCCATTAAGAATGACAATACTCGTGTAAGCTATCATGATCAACAGTTCTACAACATGAAGATGTCATCAATAATTATCATTTAAGTTTCATCAAAACCTCTTATACTTGTCCTAAATACGGTTAGAACTACGAACAGGTAATTTGTTGTCGGTCTTGAATAGCGTAATTAAAAAAACACACATCTTGATTTAAAAAAACATATCTACCTTCATACTTTGTTTTGCGTTGATTGAGTTTAAAGCCTTCATAACAATTTCAATTCAATTTCTTTAATACTCCCAGTTTGTACATGGACAAAAACATGAGGAAAATACAATTTAGCAGTACAAACGGCGACCCAAATGACATATATACATGACAGAATATAGAACAACCATCTTTGTAATATTGTTTACAAAACAAAATAATAAATATATAGATCTCTGAATAGACGAATATTGATTAACATAATATTCCACGATTTTTATTTTTATTTCTATTTTTATTTTTATTTTTGAAATATAGCGTAGGATGGTTAAAATAGCCAAAAATAGAATTAACCGGATTCTATTAGGGTTTCATGATTCATGTTATTGTTTAAATTCATTCTCGGTTAGCATGTCCCCCTTTTACCTCCCTTTTACCCCTTTTACTTACTGGTACATTCATAACACACTTCTTGATTTAAAAAAATACCATATCTACCTTTACACTTTGTTTTGCGTTGATTGAGTCTATAGCCGTCATAACAGGTACATTCATATCCAGGCCATTTTCTCACACATTTACCACCATTACCACATGTGTTGTCTTTACACGTATCAATTTCTAAAAAGATACACAATACATAGATGTACTTCACATCTGTAGAAAGTATATTTTGGCAACCTGCTATTATGTTAAATACCCTAATGTTTTGTATTATTTATACATTCAGAAAGCATGTTTTGTCTAATTAAACGGAAGGAGACAGTTCCTAAATAACTGTTCTATAAATGTATAAATAAATAACAGCGTTGACAACATAAAGACAAATATAAGAAATCTAATCTTTTAATGAAATAACTATTTTTAAATTGTTACATGCAAATCCAAATTGACAACTAGTTTTTGAGCAAAACGAAGAAGGTTATTCCTAAAAAGCAGAGCTGGAATTCGGTCTGATAAATTCAAACTGAATAAATGAATATATCATAATAATGAATTGATATTAGGAACAAGGTATCTATGAAATGAGTAGAACATTATATTCAAATTAGCTTGTTCTCATCCATCGTTATGTTTAGCATTAAAACATACAAACAGCGTAACTGGGTGTTGTTTGGAACTCCGTTCTTAATGTTACACAAAAAAAGTTACTTTTCTAAATGTACCTTTACATTATCTTTATTTGAACCCTTATAAATTGATATTTGTTAACTCTTTCCCTCATATAGAAGATTTCTGACGCCTCTGCAGCAGATGGCTTTTTGAAAACATAGTGACAAAAAAAGAAATTGCTCAAAACGAGCAATTTCTCCTTTTGCCACAATGTTTTCTACCTTTAGTCATAGGTTACCATTTCAATTATAGAGATTTTCCATTTCTTTAACGAAATATGTTCAAAGATTCCTGCTGCAGAATTGACGTATGAGGTAAAGGGTTAAATCATCTGATATACTAAAAGAGCTGACGTATACTCTGGGCTCTGATGAATATGATGGATTGATGCAAGAAGGTTATTATGTACTGTAAGATGTACACAACGGGGAATACATCGGGGAACATACATGTGAACAGTACATGTGTGTCATGCAAGATTGCCCTATGCACATTCGCGGATTGAAAATTGCTTCACGCCTACATGCTCTGGTTGATGACAGTCAATCTCACAGAATTAGTTTGATTAAAAAAGAAATCTTTTAAGAAAATAATTGAAACAAACCCTTTATTCTTTTCATATAATAATTCTAATTTAACAGATATTCCACCGTTTACACACATTCATGTTGTTTAACGCAAAAAGCCATCAATTGTATCTGTTTTCAAAATTAGATGTACACTCATTACATTAATTTATATCTCAGCAACATTGTATCAGACGGTTAGTCATTACATGTGACTGTTTTATCATAACTTGTGACGACATTTCTAATATATGTAACGGCAGTTATTATAAATATGACGGTTTCATCATTATATGTGACAGAATAGTCATTCCATGTGGTTTAGTCAACATTATGTGTGGATGGTACCGATTTTACCTTCACAATTATATCCATTCCCTGTGTAACCTTCGCTGCATGTACACGTGTAGGAACCCTCTGAGTTGATACAATCAGCATTGGTATCACAGTTGTTTGCTACTTCACATTCGTTGATATCTGTAAATAAACGAACACGTAATACAGATTTTAAATTTTGCTTAGACTCCTTTTCGAATGTATTAAACAACGTTATTCTTGACCAGGCTCAAATTCTGACTGCGATAACAGGCGTGTTTAGTTTAAACTTATATATACGCACATTTAATAATCAAAATATACCCCATTAAGAATGACAATAACAATTGAGAGGTTGATTTTAAATCTAAGAAAACTGTTTGGTCACCTACGTGATGCTTCATAGGAAAGTTATTGTCTTTCAAGTTGCCAATTCCTGTTTCCAAATCAAAATACGAAGAACAAACGGACGGTATACGAAGAAACAATAAGTGGCACATGACCGACGTCAAAATTTAGGATACATTATATAACATACTTATAGCAAAAAATCTGCTATGATCGAGGATATATACCAATACTCGTGTAAGGTTTTAAATACTTCCTGGTTACATGATTCGAGTGATAAATATATGTTAATATATGTGACAAGGCTCCCTTATCGGATGGTGCCGATTTTACTTTCACATTTGTATCTGGACTCTGCGTAAAGTATCGACCCGGATCAGCCTAAGCATGCCGCGCAGGTTAACCCGGACAGACACTTTTGCCTCCTGTGGATTTTATGTTTCAGGAATCATTACTCTATACCTTTACCCCACAGAGACGGAATGTATCGTCCCGGATCAGTCTGATCTAGGTCGATACATTACATTACTCAGAGTCCACACTGTTGGTTTTCTCATGGAAGGGCTCATATGTATCGTCGAGTATACCAAATATCAGATCGTTCACGTTTTGTACACTTTTGTTTACAGCCATTGACTACTGTGCTGGTAATCCGTGTACAGCGAATGGAAGATGTCACAACACAGCAACACATTACACGTGTTCCTGTGATGATGGATTTGAATACGTTGCTGGCACCTGTAAAGGTTTGTTTGATTAAATTTATGTTATTTTATCGAAATAAATATTTCTATCAGATGCCGATGTAGATTTTTTGTTCCTTATTAGAGGCGGCATATACAATAAGCCACGGAGAAGCACTTGACATATTGTTCCCAGTTTTCTACCATAATTTCTACGAAAGTGGAACCAATCTTCACGGAAGTGGGACTTGTGTTTCCGCTCAATATTGTTGGAAGGGTTACTATATAAACCGAAATACACCGAACAGCACATGTTAACGTGTACCGGGTCCTTCACGGAGTTAAGCGACCGCGGTTCAACCATCCAGGCACTAACCGCGATGTACAACTGTACGCTAATATTATTTTATTTATAAAAGAAAATTCACTATATGCAAGCGTAATATTATTCTTTGAAGAATCTGTGTAATACGTACTTATTTGAGTTATGTGTTGTTCCAACTTCTTTATAAAACGTGTCTTTCAGATATAAACGAATGTGATTTAGGCTGATCTGGGTCGATACATTACGCAGAGGCCATAGTGTTGGTTTTCTCGCTTAAATTTTCACGTAATTTGGCTCATATAATGAACGATCTGATATATTGTATATCCAAAGCATTACAACTTTGGAAAATCGTTATAAATGACAGCATAATTTTCTAATAGACTTGCAAACAATGTCATCTGATGAAAATGCTCAAAACTGCGTCTGTATTTAGGCAGGTTTATTACTTCATTATTAGTTATGGTTATGTTGAGTTCTTTTATTTTCTAATTTCATACGTCACAGAAAGTATTTAAAATACCATTTGAGTCGTCCCGCGAGAAAACCAACACTATGGCCTCTGCGTAATGTATCGACCCAGATCAGCCTGCGCAGTCCGCGCAGACTGATCCGGGCCGACACATTCCGTCTCAGGGGAATAGGGGTATAGAGTAATGATCCCCGAAACAGAAAACCCATAGAAGGCGAAAAATGCCTATCCGGGATATCCTGCGCGGCATGCTTAGTCTGATCTGGGTCGATACATTACGCAGAGTCCGCAATGTAGGTTTTCTCGCGAGACGGCTCATTTTTGAATTCACATGTTATATTCAGTGAGTCCATATCCGTCATAAATACGTATATAATTACTCGTTTCTTTCCCCTTTGATGCCGCTCGATACACGCAATGCTCGGTTCAGTACACGTGGCAAACTCGACAATCACCGGTTGTCGTTCTCGCTTATTTACAATGATACTATTGGCTGCTTTATTCAGCAGAATTAACTCATCGTCTGCTGGCGCTTTGGGGTCATGTTACATCTGCGTATATCAAAAACCTAATTTGGGCAGTGCGAATACATAGGCTATATATAACAAAATGCAATTTCTAGGAAAATACTAGAAGCGTAGTCCGATTGCTTTTCTCAAAATTAGCATTTAAATGATGCAAAAAACAAACAAAAACCGACATGACACGACACGTACCTGTACAAGTCCTACCGTCCCCAGAATACCCCGCATTACAAGCGCAATAGTAACTATCATCTGTGTTTACACATCGGCCTGCTGGAGGAGGGCAACAATTGTTCAATGCTGTGTTTTTGCACTCGTTTATATCACCTGTAAGAAATCTATTTAGTTACTTTGCTTTCTTAACTCATGTCATATCATACGCCACTTAAAACACAATTGGCTTATCATGTTATATACTTGACTTTAATGAACATTTGCGAACAATATAAATCAAGATCATGCTGCACATTTGTGTAGTCTTGTCTATCAAATATTACAATACTATGCATTCAGAAGCTTACGAAAGAAAACATCAAAAATTGAGAGCGATTATGTCGATTGCACATATTTAGTAACATAATGGCTTTTACATTTGAGCCGTTCCACGAGAAAATCAACACATATGACTCTGCATAATGTATCGATCTAGATCAGCCTGCGCAATCCGCGCAGCCTAATCCGGGTAGAAACATTCCGTCTCAGGGTGATAGAGGAATGATTCCTGAAACAAAAAATCCACATGAGGCGAAAAGTGTCTGTCCGGATTAGCCTGCGTGGCATGCTTAGGCTGATCCGGTTCGATACCTTACGCAGAGTCCATAATGTTTGTTTTCTTGTGGAAAGGCTCATTTACAGTCGATTTACATAAACAGTACATTAGGTTCCCCTATGAACCTAAGAGGTAGTTACTCACTTTAATTTAAATATTCTACTATGTTTCCTCCCAAAGATTTAATCAACAGTTGCATCTCTGCACGTATAATCATGCATTTTTTTAGTACATATAATCGGTCCGGGGAATGCAACGTATGTCAATGGCTAAACGCGGAACAGTTGTAACTGTTTCTTCGATAGCAAACAAATACAATCGTTTCGCGTTAAATTCATATTTATTTTTAAAATGCAACATAAACGTTTTATGAATTGTTTCTGTGCAACGGATTAAATTTTCGTATAAAGAGATCACTATGCAATTGGATGTACCCGGCTCAATATAAACACAATTGAAGCAACCACAATTCAAGTTGCGTCTGGTTGTTTTCAGTCGATGTCTACGGCTGCATAACATGTAATGAGGGACATTAGTGATAATTATATTATCTCCCTTGTCAGATAAAGACCAAGGAAGACCAAATAGTTGGTAGGTCCTTTAAGTTGGAATCCTTTGTCTTTATCGCTATTTCGCAATGAGATATTGCAATTATTCTGTACACATTAATCATAAATGTGTTAATTAAAGTGATGATTCATACATAGCAGTGTTTAAAGAAAACAAATGTGGAATTACTAATCAATCTAATAACAGTTGGCCAAGAAAATGCAATTATAAGTGCACCATCCAGTGCAAAGAAACCAATGATAAAAACAGAGGAAACCAAATGATAGGACCTAGCTAGATGTAGAGAGTATTAAAGGGAGATAACTGACCGATGTCTCCAATTAGGCCCGGTGCGCCTGACACGTTCAGACCAGTACGATTTACACCCAAAGCTGTCATTTTATTTTACGATGAACAAGAGACGGGTCAGTCGATATGAGTTGTTATGCTATCTCCGTAACGTCATCGTTCACTAAGATATGAGCCAACCAACAATATGGCCTCTGCGTAATGTATCGACCCAGATCAGCCTGCGCAGTCCGCGCAGACTGATCCGGGCCGATACACTCCGTCTCAGGAGGATATAATTCCTGAAACAGAAAATCCACAGGAGGCGAAAAATGTGTTTCCGGGTAAGCCTGTACGGCATGCTTAGGCTGCTACGGGTCGATACTTTCCCTAGTCTACGTTGTTGGTTTTCTCGCGAGACGGCTCTTATAGTAGTACCACACGAGATGCTTATTTCCAATTATGAGTCAGTTACATCCCGGTCTATGTTGCATGAAACTGGACAGTGAATATGCCGCAAAGACTATGCGTACGTTCAGGGTCTTCACTATACGCAGATAAAACAAGCACTCAAATCGCAAAATGGGACTCATGTATATCATAATTAATATTTCCAGAGTTAAGGTCAATAATTGCCGAATGTGTTCAACTTCGGGAAGTGTTATAAAATGATCTTACGCTTATTACAGGTCTTGGACGTTCTCTCACACGTTTTGGTATAATCATCCCAGACTAGTCCACCGGGGGCACATGGTCTTGGCCCCACAAGTCTTCCATTGGTACAAGTGATATAAGACTCGCAGGAATAGCAATATTGGTAATCCCCGTCCTCCAACGTTTTACAATCGCTCACGCAACCTGAACATTGTATTAATAGAGGATATTACATGAGTGGTCATTCAATACATAGAGGATATTACATGAGTGGTCATTCAATACATAGAGGATATTACATGAGTGGTCATTCAATACGATATTTTATTAAACGAGTTTAATAAAATTTTGTATTGAATGACCACGAATGTAATATTCTATTTATATCATAAATTCCAATTAGCATTGTTATTACACTAGTTATATACCGACAAATATAGAATGACGTTATTTCATGCTGGCGACGTCATTTATGATATAATTAGTCATAATTAGAAGAAATAGAAATTACATGCAAAAATAAGTGAAACAGCAATACTTTATTCACTGGAAACCCAAACAACTTAAGTTTGTATCAATGTTTTGATTTTCACAATGTCTTAAACCTTAGCTTAAACATTTATACATGGGAATGGGTTAAGTACATGTAAACAGGTATGGCTAATTGACTTTAAAACTCATTTGAGCCGTCACGTGAGAAAACCAACATTATAGCCTTTGCGTAACGTATCGACCTAGATCAGCCTGCACAGTCCGCACAGACTGAATCGGGACGACACATTCCGTCTCAGGGGAATAGAGGTAAAGATTAATGATTCCCGAAACAGAAAATCCACGGGAGGCGAAAAGTGTCTATCCGGGTAAGCCTGCATGGCATGCTTAGGCTGATCCGGGTCGATACTTTATGCAGAGGCCAAAATGTTGGTTTTCTCGCGGGACGGCTCAAATGAGTTTAAAAGTCAATTAGGCATACCTGATTACATGTATTTAATCCGTTCCCATATCCAACAAATATGCAGCAATGACAACACTGTCGGAGATCTCTCTCCACGAAAGTGTCATTATTAAACAGTCGAAAACATTGTGGCAAAGGAGAAATTGCTTATAATGAGCACACATTTTTTCACCGCGTTTTTCAAGATCGTCGGCTGCAGATGCGTCAGAATGCATCTATCTCTTGGTAAAGGTTAAACACTGTAAACGTATTTATATTAACTTTTGATGGTCATTATGTATTGCAATCATCCTTTTATATGCCTGGATTCTACATCTATATCTACATAAAGCACATTTTGAATCTACTATAATTATTTTGGTTATGGGAAGAGGGAATTCTCAATATCTCATTGTCCTAAAATTTCAAAAGCGTATCATCATAGTCCACTATTCTATGCAGAAGGTAAGTAAAACAGTTTTTTGATAATCAATTTCTTAATTTCTCATTATCCTAAAAGTTCATACCCGAACAGACACTGCACGCCTCCCGTGGATTTTCTGTTTCAGGACTCATTATTCTATACCTCTTTTCCCCTGAGTCGGAATGTATCGACCCAGGTTAGCCTGCGCAGACTGCGCAGGCTGATCTGGATCGATACATAACGCAGAGTCCTTAATGTTGTTTTTCTCGCGTCCCTGTAAAAACTTACAATTATTGGAGTCTCCACCCGGACAAGATGGTGCCTTTTTAACTGTTGTTCCAGTCCATGGCTGTGGAGTAGTGTCGGTGTTTCCTGTAGATAATGACAATAATATAAAATGGGCCGTTGAAGCATTTATAAATATGCGAATAATATCGCATTGCAAGTTCTACTCTGAATCAGTGGTGACTGCGGTAGGGCTTGCACCTAGAGCCATCAACAAACACGTTTAACGCTTTCCCTCATATAGACGCTTTCTGACGCCTCTGCAGCAGACGGTTTTTTGAAAACATAGTGACAAAAGAAGAAATTGCTCAAAACGAGTAATTTCTCCTTTTGCCACAATTTTTTCCACTTTTAGTCATAGGTTATCCATTCCAGTATAGAGATGTTCTATTTGTCTGCAAAATATGTTCAAAGTCGTCTGCTGCAGAGATGTCGTATGAGGGAAAGGGTTAACTGGTTGCAAGCACCAGCTCAGTATGAACTACATTCCGTTATTTCGTGTTTGATATCATGTTACTGTGTACGGCCACACCGATCACATGTATAAGGTATTCTTGAAGCAATCCGTCGTCAACAATTAATCCATAAAGGCTATGTTATGGGCTTTTTAACTTGTACCCATAGACAAATACACTTAGTACAGGGAGGGACTTATTGATGTATGCAATCGACTTAACCTCGTTAACCACTCATTTGTTTCCAACTGGTCACCAGCTTTTTTACTAATTTGCGTCCATATTTGCTTATATGGCAGAAAGCAACCGTCATTTGCATACTTATTTATTAGAAAATTCAAGTTGTATCTAATCAACAAGGAACATATATCTGGAATGTAACCAATGAATAAATGTTGACGGTTTTTTTTACGAATTGCATACATTTACGCATGAAAACCTTTTTATATAGAGTGCTTTTCTCAAGGCTCAAGCTTTTGTGCAGTAATATAAGCTGTTTCTGGTCAATCAATGCTGTGATTCAATTAATTAATTCAAAGCATTGACTCGCACATATAAGACCCTGTACTGATACTAAATCCCTGTATTGCTTTTACAATAAAATGTCGCAAACGGTTAAGCTTTAGTAATATTACTCCCTAGCTCACACCGATACAGAGCTATTGGGATAATACTTGTACTATAAAAGCTTAACAGAGTCCAATGGATTTAACCATTAGGTCTCATACCAGGAGTATCCATTCATTTTCATAAATGTAGGATACATCCAGTAAAAACGGGCTTTTTTCCTTTTGTTATTGTTAAAAACAACGAGATGGGATTTCTTACGATTAACTTCGAAAATCCATCTATACGAGAATGAAAATCTGTAAACAATGTCAAGCCAATTCTGCAGATACATATGAGCCGTTCCACGAGAGTACTAACATGATGGTCTCTGCGCAATGTATCGACCCTGGTCAGTTGCGCAGTCCGCGCAGACTAATTCGGGCCGACACATTCCGTCTCAGGGGGATAGAGGTATAGAGTAATGATTCCTGAAACAGAAAAACAACAGGAGGCGAAAAGTGTCTGCCCGGGTAGCATGCTTAGGCTGATCCGGGTCGATACCTTACGCAGAGTACACGATGTTAGTTTTATCGCGGAAGGGCTCATATGTGTCAATACGCATAAAGAAAACACGGGAGTCTACATCGACTTGTCCTGACCCCTTACCACGACAGCAGTATGCACATACTGGTTTGATATTATCTGTATATTAGTAGGCCCCATCACATGGTAATTAACATTCGGAAGTTTAGAAATGAATATTTATCTTGTTTAATTATAATGCAATAGGTCAACTGCAGATTATTCAATGATATATGTACGGTCAAAGGTCGAAAAGCGAAGATCCTGACCACACTGCGCAAATGCGAAAAGAGGTCTGGATCTCTGCTGGTCGCTGGGTTACGAATGTCAGTTTTCGTCTGATTCGGTTCGAATGGAAGTTATAGTCTTTCTCACCGATATGACAGGTAGATGAGCTTCCAGCACAGGTTTTAACGCTGTCGTCCCACCATGTGGAATATGGGCATCGGCTAGTGTACATGATTCCATGATTACACGTGACAAACACGTCACAGCCTTGACATGACTGGTAATTGCCAGGTTTTTCATCGGCACAGCTTGTTACACAACCTGAAACATTTGTAATGTTATCCCTTTACAGACGACATCTGATGACTAATAAGCAGGCGATTTTGAAAAACATATAATGTGTACAAAGTAGAAATTACCCATAAATAAACATTTTCATTATATAACTTAGTTAATGCATAATAAATGATACACGTTGGCTCATGTGAGCAACACGTACATCTCGAGGGCTTGGTGTGAAACGGTTGTTACTAAAATTGGTATTTTTTTTACCAAGGTTATTTACCTCGCCATAAAGTCTTGATAAGCGTTATATCATTTTTCTTGGTAAACAATGGAAATTTAGGTGCCATTGCTCGTTCTGAGCAATGTCACCTAAATTTGCATTGTTTACAAAAGGGTCAAAATTGCCCCTTATCCATGGTTTTCAAAGTAGGTTTTGAGTTACAACCGTTTCACGCCAAGCCCTCGATCTGCACAGTCTGATTAATATCTATCTGCACTGTTCACAGATTATCTAAGCAAGCTTGTTAGAATATTATGTCAACTTGTGTAGATTCTGATGAGAATGAGAATGAGAATGAGCAGGCGGACAAGATGATCTGAATCTACACTGTCCAGAATGCCAACGTGTTCCTTTCCTCATTCACTGGTATATATAATGTTTTGAAGTCTGTATAAAAACTGTTTTTTGCGATATCAATTGTTGCGATACACAGTTACAAACACAAATGTTGAACCACCTAATTACAAGACTTAGTTTACTTTACACTTAACATGTACGATCACGGTTACAAACACAAGAGTGTTGAACTACCTATTTACTAGTATGGCTTACACTAAACATGTTCGATCAGGGTAACAAACATAAGTGAAACACATTATTACTAGAATACCTTACACTTAAATTTTACAATTTTAACAAAAACATTTAAAATTGAACGTCTCCAAAAACGACCCGTTTTGCATTTGCGACCACTGTAGAACCAGATCAATCCGCCAGTATATCATGCAGTTTAATATGGCTTTTAATGTTTCTTTCAAATAAACTAAGGATGGTTTCATTAAACTTTTGATAAGCTGTATCAATTTTTATCTCGAGGGCTAGGCGTGAAACGGTTGTAACTAACATTGGTATTTGTTTACCAACGTTAATCACCTCACCGTAAAGTCTTTATAAGCGTTAACTCATTGTTATTGGTAAACAATGGACATTTAGGTGCCATTGCTCGTTCTGAGCAATGGCACCTAAATTTGCATTGTTTACAAAGGGGTCAGAATTGCCCCGAAAACAGGGTTTTCAAAATAGGTTTTTAGGCAAACCGTTTCACGCCAAGCCCTCGAATTCTTAAGTACATGCATGCATGTGCTTTTTCCAAACGTGTATTAATTATGTTAAGATTGCTCTTCGCGATGCACCGTTTAATAACAGATCATGTCCTGTCATTAAACGGTACTACATAATTAAACATATAGACATACTAACACTATCAATGCAGAATTAATTAAACCTAGTTAGGTCAAGATGGAAATGTTGAGTAGTTGAGAAGCCAACAGTATAGAACCTGGTCAGACGGCGACCCGCGGCAGACTGTCTACCACTTAACAACCGAGTCGATTGAAAGTGAGTGTATACATGTTTATTACAATAAGTATATATCGGCAGAATGTTTATTTCGATGTTATATCGGCAGAATGTTTATTTCGATGTTATATCGAGATATTTTGTAATAGAGAACAAGAAGGGATATTTTCGGCTATGAAGAGTGAAAAGAGATCATTTGGGGTTCACAAATTGAAATATATATTACATCTTCATAAACATGGATAGCTATTTCTTTTATGTTCTAACGCACTGATGGGTTGTAGATATTGTATAAAAACATAGAGATCAATGACAAAGTATTACTTGAAAACAAACAAATAGGCACAATTATTGATAATCTCTATAAGACTTGTTTTTAATTATTGACAAGAGTTGGAAACATTGTTGCAAATTAAGAAATATGCTCACCATGAGCAATGTCGTCTGTTGCATACGCTTCAAAATACGTCTATACGTGAAAAGGGGACCTAGCTAGATGTAGAGAGTATTAAAGGGAGATAACTGACCGATGTCTCCAATTAGGCCCGGTGCGCCTGACACGTTCAGACCAGTACGATTTACACCCAAAGCTGTCATTTTATTTTACGATGAACAAGAGACGGGTCAGTCGATATGAGTTGTTATGCTATCTCCGTAACGTCATCGTTCACTAAGATATGAGCCAACCAACAATATGGCCTCTGCGTAATGTATCGACCCAGATCAGCCTGCGCAGTCCGCGCAGACTGATCCGGGCCGATACACTCCGTCTCAGGAGGATATAATTCCTGAAACAGAAAATCCACAGGAGGCGAAAAATGTGTTTCCGGGTAAGCCTGTACGGCATGCTTAGGCTGCTACGGGTCGATACTTTCCCTAGTCTACGTTGTTGGTTTTCTCGCGAGACGGCTCTTATAGTAGTACCACACGAGATGCTTATTTCCAATTATGAGTCAGTTACATCCCGGTCTATGTTGCATGAAACTGGACAGTGAATATGCCGCAAAGACTATGCGTACGTTCAGGGTCTTCACTATACGCAGATAAAACAAGCACTCAAATCGCAAAATGGGACTCATGTATATCATAATTAATATTTCCAGAGTTAAGGTCAATAATTGCCGAATGTGTTCAACTTCGGGAAGTGTTATAAAATGATCTTACGCTTATTACAGGTCTTGGACGTTCTCTCACACGTTTTGGTATAATCATCCCAGACTAGTCCACCGGGGGCACATGGTCTTGGCCCCACAAGTCTTCCATTGGTACAAGTGATATAAGACTCGCAGGAATAGCAATATTGGTAATCCCCGTCCTCCAACGTTTTACAATCGCTCACGCAACCTGAACATTGTATTAATAGAGGATATTACATGAGTGGTCATTCAATACATAGAGGATATTACATGAGTGGTCATTCAATACGATATTTTATTAAACGAGTTTAATAAAATTTTGTATTGAATGACCACGAATGTAATATTCTATTTATATCATAAATTCCAATTAGCATTGTTATTACACTAGTTATATACCGACAAATATAGAATGACGTTATTTCATGCTGGCGACGTCATTTATGATATAATTAGTCATAATTAGAAGAAATAGAAATTACATGCAAAAATAAGTGAAACAGCAATACTTTATTCACTGGAAACCCAAACAACTTAAGTTTGTATCAATGTTTTGATTTTCACAATGTCTTAAACCTTAGCTTAAACATTTATACATGGGAATGGGTTAAGTACATGTAAACAGGTATGGCTAATTGACTTTAAAACTCATTTGAGCCGTCACGTGAGAAAACCAACATTATAGCCTTTGCGTAACGTATCGACCTAGATCAGCCTGCACAGTCCGCACAGACTGAATCGGGACGACACATTCCGTCTCAGGGGAATAGAGGTAAAGATTAATGATTCCCGAAACAGAAAATCCACGGGAGGCGAAAAGTGTCTATCCGGGTAAGCCTGCATGGCATGCTTAGGCTGATCCGGGTCGATACTTTATGCAGAGGCCAAAATGTTGGTTTTCTCGCGGGACGGCTCAAATGAGTTTAAAAGTCAATTAGGCATACCTGATTACATGTATTTAATCCGTTCCCATATCCAACAAATATGCAGCAATGACAACACTGTCGGAGATCTCTCTCCACGAAAGTGTCATTATTAAACAGTCGAAAACATTGTGGCAAAGGAGAAATTGCTTATAATGAGCACACATCTTTTCACCGCGTTTTTCAAGATCGTCGGCTGCAGATGCGTCAGAATGCATCTATCTCTTGGTAAAGGTTAAACACTGTAAACGTATTTATATTAACTTTTGATGGTCATTATGTATTGCAATCATCCTTTTATATGCCTGGATTCTACATCTATATCTACATAAAGCACATTTTGAATCTACTATAATTATTTTGGTTATGGGAAGAGGGAATTCTCAATATCTCATTGTCCTAAAATTTCAAAAGCGTATCATCATAGTCCACTATTCTATGCAGAAGGTAAGTAAAACAGTTTTTTGATAATCAATTTCTTAATTTCTCATTATCCTAAAAGTTCATACCCGAACAGACACTGCACGCCTCCCGTGGATTTTCTGTTTCAGGACTCATTATTCTATACCTCTTTTCCCCTGAGTCGGAATGTATCGACCCAGGTTAGCCTGCGCAGACTGCGCAGGCTGATCTGGATCGATACATAACGCAGAGTCCTTAATGTTGTTTTTCTCGCGTCCCTGTAAAAACTTACAATTATTGGAGTCTCCACCCGGACAAGATGGTGCCTTTTTAACTGTTGTTCCAGTCCATGGCTGTGGAGTAGTGTCGGTGTTTCCTGTAGATAATGACAATAATATAAAATGGGCCGTTGAAGCATTTATAAATATGCGAATAATATCGCATTGCAAGTTCTACTCTGAATCAGTGGTGACTGCGGTAGGGCTTGCACCTAGAGCCATCAACAAACACGTTTAACGCTTTCCCTCATATAGACGCTTTCTGACGCCTCTGCAGCAGACGGTTTTTTGAAAACATAGTGACAAAAGAAGAAATTGCTCAAAACGAGTAATTTCTCCTTTTGCCACAATTTTTTCCACTTTTAGTCATAGGTTATCCATTCCAGTATAGAGATGTTCTATTTGTCTGCAAAATATGTTCAAAGTCGTCTGCTGCAGAGATGTCGTATGAGGGAAAGGGTTAACTGGTTGCAAGCACCAGCTCAGTATGAACTACATTCCGTTATTTCGTGTTTGATATCATGTTACTGTGTACGGCCACACCGATCACATGTATAAGGTATTCTTGAAGCAATCCGTCGTCAACAATTAATCCATAAAGGCTATGTTATGGGCTTTTTAACTTGTACCCATAGACAAATACACTTAGTACAGGGAGGGACTTATTGATGTATGCAATCGACTTAACCTCGTTAACCACTCATTTGTTTCCAACTGGTCATCAGCTTTTTTACTAATTTGCGTCCATATTTGCTTATATGGCAGAAAGCAACCGTCATTTGCATACTTATTTATTAGAAAATTCAAGTTGTATCTAATCAACAAGGAACATATATCTGGAATGTAACCAATGAATAAATGTTGACGGTTTTTTTTACGAATTGCATACATTTACGCATGAAAACCTTTTTATATAGAGTGCTTTTCTCAAGGCTCAAGCTTTTGTGCAGTAATATAAGCTGTTTCTGGTCAATCAATGCTGTGATTCAATTAATTAATTCAAAGCATTGACTCGCACATATAAGACCCTGTACTGATACTAAATCCCTGTATTGCTTTTACAATAAAATGTCGCAAACGGTTAAGCTTTAGTAATATTACTCCCTAGCTCACACCGATACAGAGCTATTGGGATAATACTTGTACTATAAAAGCTTAACAGAGTCCAATGGATTTAACCATTAGGTCTCATACCAGGAGTATCCATTCATTTTCATAAATGTAGGATACATCCAGTAAAAACGGGCTTTTTTCCTTTTGTTATTGTTAAAAACAACGAGATGGGATTTCTTACGATTAACTTCGAAAATCCATCTATACGAGAATGCAATGTATCGACCCTGGTCAGTTGCGCAGTCCGCGCAGACTAATTCGGGCCGACACATTCCGTCTCAGGGGGATAGAGGTATAGAGTAATGATTCCTGAAACAGAAAAACAACAGGAGGCGAAAAGTGTCCGCCCGGGTAGCATGCTTAGGCTGATCCGGGTCGATACCTTACGCAGAGTACACGATGTTAGTTTTATCGCGGAAGGGCTCATATGTGTCAATACGCATAAAGAAAACACGGGAGTCTACATCGACTTGTCCTGACCCCTTACCACGACAGCAGTATGCACATACTGGTTTGATATTATCTGTATATTAGTAGGCCCCATCACATGGTAATTAACATTCGGAAGTTTAGAAATGAATATTTATCTTGTTTAATTATAATGCAATAGGTCAACTGCAGATTATTCAATGATATATGTACGGTCAAAGGTCGAAAAGCGAAGATCCTGACCACACTGCGCAAATGCGAAAAGAGGTCTGGATCTCTGCTGGTCGCTGGGTTACGAATGTCAGTTTTCGTCTGATTCGGTTCGAATGGAAGTTATAGTCTTTCTCACCGATATGACAGGTAGATGAGCTTCCAGCACAGGTTTTAACGCTGTCGTCCCACCATGTGGAATATGGGCATCGGCTAGTGTACATGATTCCATGATTACACGTGACAAACACGTCACAGCCTTGACATGACTGGTAATTGCCAGGTTTTTCATCGGCACAGCTTGTTACACAACCTGAAACATTTGTAATGTTATCCCTTTACAGACGACATCTGATGACTAATAAGCAGGCGATTTTGAAAAACATATAATGTGTACAAAGTAGAAATTACCCATAAATAAACATTTTCATTATATAACTTAGTTAATGCATAATAAATGATACACGTTGGCTCATGTGAGCAACACGTACATCTCGAGGGCTTGGTGTGAAACGGTTGTTACTAAAATTGGTATTTTTTTTACCAAGGTTATTTACCTCGCCATAAAGTCTTGATAAGCGTTATATCATTTTTCTTGGTAAACAATGGAAATTTAGGTGCCATTGCTCGTTCTGAGCAATGTCACCTAAATTTGCATTGTTTACAAAAGGGTCAAAATTGCCCCTTATCCATGGTTTTCAAAGTAGGTTTTGAGTTACAACCGTTTCACGCCAAGCCCTCGATCTGCACAGTCTGATTAATATCTATCTGCACTGTTCACAGATTATCTAAGCAAGCTTGTTAGAATATTATGTCAACTTGTGTAGATTCTGATGAGAATGAGAATGAGAATGAGCAGGCGGACAAGATGATCTGAATCTACACTGTCCAGAATGCCAACGTGTTCCTTTCCTCATTCACTGGTATATATAATGTTTTGAAGTCTGTATAAAAACTGTTTTTTGCGATATCAATTGTTGCGATACACAGTTACAAACACAAATGTTGAACCACCTAATTACAAGACTTAGTTTACTTTACACTTAACATGTACGATCACGAGATGCTTATTGAGTAGTACCACACGAGATGCTTATTTCCAATTATGAGTCAGTTACATCCCGGTCTATGTTGCATGAAACTGGACAGTGAATATGCCGCAAAGACTATGCGTACGTTCAGGGTCTTCACTATACGCAGATAAAACAAGCACTCAAATCGCAAAATGGGACTCATGTATATCATAATTAATATTTCCAGAGTTAAGGTCAATAATTGCCGAATGTGTTCAACTTCGGGAAGTGTTATAAAATGATCTTACGCTTATTACAGGTCTTGGACGTTCTCTCACACGTTTTGGTATAATCATCCCAGACTAGTCCACCGGGGGCACATGGTCTTGGCCCCACAAGTCTTCCATTGGTACAAGTGATATAAGACTCGCAGGAATAGCAATATTGGTAATCCCCGTCCTCCAACGTTTTACAATCGCTCACGCAACCTGAACATTGTATTAATAGAGGATATTACATGAGTGGTCATTCAATACATAGAGGATATTACATGAGTGGTCATTCAATACGATATTTTATTAAACGAGTTTAATAAAATTTTGTATTGAATGACCACGAATGTAATATTCTATTTATATCATAAATTCCAATTAGCATTGTTATTACACTAGTTATATACCGACAAATATAGAATGACGTTATTTCATGCTGGCGACGTCATTTATGATATAATTAGTCATAATTAGAAGAAATAGAAATTACATGCAAAAATAAGTGAAACAGCAATACTTTATTCACTGGAAACCCAAACAACTTAAGTTTGTATCAATGTTTTGATTTTCACAATGTCTTAAACCTTAGCTTAAACATTTATACATGGGAATGGGTTAAGTACATGTAAACAGGTATGGCTAATTGACTTTAAAACTCATTTGAGCCGTCACGTGAGAAAACCAACATTATAGCCTTTACGTAACGTATCGACCTAGATCAGCCTGCACAGTCCGCACAGACTGAATCGGGACGACACATTCCGTCTCAGGGGAATAGAGGTAAAGATTAATGATTCCCGAAACAGAAAATCCACGGGAGGCGAAAAGTGTCTATCCGGGTAAGCCTGCATGGCATGCTTAGGCTGATCCGGGTCGATACTTTATGCAGAGGCCAAAATGTTGGTTTTCTCGCGGGACGGCTCAAATGAGTTTAAAAGTCAATTAGGCATACCTGATTACATGTATTTAATCCGTTCCCATATCCAACAAATATGCAGCAATGACAACACTGTCGGAGATCTCTCTCCACGAAAGTGTCATTATTAAACAGTCGAAAACATTGTGGCAAAGGAGAAATTGCTTATAATGAGCACACATCTTTTCACCGCGTTTTTCAAGATCGTCGGCTGCAGATGCGTCAGAATGCATCTATCTCTTGGTAAAGGTTAAACACTGTAAACGTATTTATATTAACTTTTGATGGTCATTATGTATTGCAATCATCCTTTTATATGCCTGGATTCTACATCTATATCTACATAAAGCACATTTTGAATCTACTATAATTATTTTGGTTATGGGAAGAGGGAATTCTCAATATCTCATTGTCCTAAAATTTCAAAAGCGTATCATCATAGTCCACTATTCTATGCAGAAGGTAAGTAAAACAGTTTTTTGATAATCAATTTCTTAATTTCTCAT
The DNA here is from genome assembly GCA_031761405.1 of Serripes groenlandicus. Taxonomy (NCBI): domain Eukaryota; kingdom Metazoa; phylum Mollusca; class Bivalvia; order Cardiida; family Cardiidae; genus Serripes; species Serripes groenlandicus. The sequence continues at coordinate 10,751 of JASEVX010000493.1, read as the reverse complement.
TATCCTAAAAGTTCATACCCGAACAGACACTGCACGCCTCCCGTGGATTTTCTGTTTCAGGACTCATTATTCTATACCTCTTTTCCCCTGAGTCGGAATGTATCGACCCAGGTTAGCCTGCGCAGACTGCGCAGGCTGATCTGGATCGATACATAACGCAGAGTCCTTAATGTTGTTTTTCTCGCGTCCCTGTAAAAACTTACAATTATTGGAGTCTCCACCCGGACAAGATGGTGCCTTTTTAACTGTTGTTCCAGTCCATGGCTGTGGAGTAGTGTCGGTGTTTCCTGTAGATAATGACAATAATATAAAATGGGCCGTTGAAGCATTTATAAATATGCGAATAATATCGCATTGCAAGTTCTACTCTGAATCAGTGGTGACTGCGGTAGGGCTTGCACCTAGAGCCATCAACAAACACGTTTAACGCTTTCCCTCATATAGACGCTTTCTGACGCCTCTGCAGCAGACGGTTTTTTGAAAACATAGTGACAAAAGAAGAAATTGCTCAAAACGAGTAATTTCTCCTTTTGCCACAATTTTTTCCAGTTATCCATTCCAGTATAGAGATGTTCTATTTGTCTGCAAAATATGTTCAAAGTCGTCTGCTAGCAGAGATGTCGTATGAGGAAAGGGTTAACTGGTTGCAAGCACCAGCTCAGTATGAACTACATTCCGTTATTTCGTGTTTGATATCATGTACTGTGTACGGCCACACCGATCACATGTATAAGGTATTCTGAAGCAATCCGTCGTCAACAATTAATCCATAAAGGCTATGTTATGGGCTTTTTAACTTGTACCCATAGACAAATACACTTAGTACAGGAGGGACTTATTGATGTATGCAATTCGACTTAACCTCGTTAACCACTCATTTGTTTCCAACTGGTCATCAGCTTTTTTTACTAATTTGCGTCCATATTTGCTTATATGGCAGAAAGCAACCGTCATTTGCATACTTATTTATTAGAAAATTCAAGTTGTATCTAATCAACAAGGAACATATATCTGGAATGTAACCAATGAATAAATGTTGACGGTTTTTTTACGAATTGCATACATTTACGCATGAAAACCTTTTTATATAGAGTGCTTTTCTCAAGGCTCAAGCTTTTGTGCAGTAATATAAGCTGTTTCTGGTCAATCAATGCTGTGATTCAATTAATTAATTCAAAGCATTGACTCGCACATATAAGACCCTGTACTGATACTAAATCCCTGTATTGCTTTTACAATAAAATGTCGCAAACGGTTAAGCTTTAGTAATATTACTCCCTAGCTCACACCGATACAGAGCTATTGGGATAATACTTGTACTATAAAAGCTTAACCAGAGTCCAATGGATTTAACCATTAGGTCTCATACCAGGAGTATCCATTCATTTTCATAAATGTAGGATACATCCAGTAAAAACGGCTTTTTTCCTTTTGTTATTGTTAAAAAATACGAGATGGGATTTCTTACGATTAACTTCGAAAATCCATCTATACGAGAATGCAATGTATCGACCCTGGTCAGTTGCGCAGTCCGCGCAGACTAATTCGGCCGACACATTCCGTCTCAGGGAGGATAGAGGTATAGAGTAATGATTCCTGAAACAGAAAAACAACAGGAGGCGAAAAGTGTCCGCCCGGTAGCATGCTTAGGCTGATCCGGGTCGATACTCTTACGCAGAGTACACGATGTTAGTTTTATCGCGGAAGGGCTCATATGTGTCAATACGCATAAAGAAAACACGGGAGTCTACATCGACTTGTCCTGACCCCTTACCACGACAGCAGTATGCACATACTGGTTTGATATTATCTGTATATTAGTAGGCCCCATCACATGGTAATTAACATTCGGAAGTTTAGAAATGAATATTTATCTTGTTTAATTATAATGCAATAGGTCAACTGCAGATTATTCAATGATATATGTACGGTCAAAGGTCGAAAAGCGAAGATCCTGACCACACTTGCGCAAATGCGAAAAGAGGTCTGGATCTCTGCTGGTCGCTGGGTTACGAATGTCAGTTTTCCGTCTGATTCGGTTCGAATGGAAGTTATAGTCTTTCTCACCGATATGACAGGTAGATGAGCTTCCAGCACAGGTTTTAAACGCTGTCGTCCCACCATGTGGAATATGGGCATCGGGCTAGTGTACATGATTCCATGATTACACGTGACAAACACGTCACAGCCTTGACATGACTGGTAATTGCCAGGTTTTTCATCGGCACAGCTTGTTACACAACCTGAAACATTTGTAATGTTATCCCTTTACAGACGACATCTGATGACTAATAAAGCAGGCGATTTGAAAAACATATAATGTGTACAAAGTAGAAATTACCCATAAATAAACATTTTCATTATATAACTTAGTTAATTGCATAATAAATGATACACGTTGGCTCATGTGAGCAACACGTACATCTCGAGGGCTTGGTGTGAAACGGTTGTTACTAAAAATTGGTATTATTTTTTACCAAGGTTATTTACCTCGCCATAAAGTCTTGATAAGCGTTATATCATTTTTCTTGGTAAACAATGGAAATTTAGGTGCCATTGCTCGTTCTGAGCAATGTCACCTAAATTTGCATTGTTTACAAAAGGGTCAAAATTGCCCCTTATCCATGGTTTTCAAAGTAGGTTTTGAGTTACAACCGTTTCACGCCAAGCCCTCGATCTGCACAGTCTGATTAATATCTATCTGCACTGTTCACAGATTATCTAAGCCAAGCTTGTTAGAATATTATGTCAACTTGTGTAGATTCTGATGAGAATGAGAATGAGAATGAGCAGTGCGGACAAGATGATCTGAATCTACACTGTCCAGAATGTCCAACGTGTTCCTTTCCTCATTCACTGGTATATATAATGTTTTGAAGTCTGTATAAAAACTGTTTTTTTGCGATATCAATTGTTGCGATACACAGTTACAAACACAAATGTTTGAACCACCTAATTACAAGACTTAGTTTACTTTACACTTAACATGTACGATCACGGTTACAAACACAAGAGTGTTGAACTACCTATTTACTAGTATGGCTTACACTAAACATGTCGATCAGGGTAACAAACATAAGTGAAACACATTATTACTAGAATACCTTACACTTAAATTTTACAATTTTAACAAAAACATTTAAAATTGAACGTCTCCAAAAACGACCTGTTTTGCATTTGCGACCACTGCTAGAACCAGATCAATCCGCCAGTATATCATGCAGTTTAATATGGCTTTTAATGTTTCTTTCAAATAAACTAAGGATGGTTTCATTAAACTTTTGATAAGCTATATCAATTTTTATCTCGAGGGCTAGGCGTGAAACGGTGTGTAACTAACATTGGTATTTGTTTACCAACGTTAATCACCTCACCGCGTTAAAGTCTTTATAAGCGTTTAACTCATTGTTATTGGTAAACAATGGACATTTAGGTGCCATTGCTCGTTCTGAGCAATGGCACCTAAATTTGCATTGTTTACAAAGGGGTCAGAATTGCCCCGAAAACAGGGTTTTTCAAAATAGGTTTTTAGGCAAACCGTTTCACGCCAAGCCCTCGAATTCTTAAGTACATGCATGCATGTGCTTTTTCCAAACGTGTATTAATTATGTTAAGATTGCTCTTCGCGATGCACCGTTTAATAACAGATCATGTCCTGTCATTAAACGGTACTACAGAATTAAACATATAGACATACTAACACTATCAATGCAGAATTAATTAAACCTAGTTAGGTCAAGATGGAAATGTTGAGTAGTTGAGAAGCCAACAGTATAGAACCTGGTCAGACGGCGACCCGCGGCAGACTGTCTACCACTTAACAACCGAGTCGATTGAAAGTGAGTGTATACATGTTTATTACAATAAGTATATATCGGCAGAATGTTTATTTCGATGTTATATCGGCAGAATGTTTATTTCGATGTTATATCGAGATATTTTGTAATAGAGAACAAGAAGGGATATTTTCGGCTATGAAGAGTGAAAAGAGATCATTTGGGGCTCACAAATTGAAATATATATTACATCTTCATAAACATGGATAGCTATTTCTTTTATGTTCTAACGCACTGATGGGTTGTAGATATTGTATAAAAACATAGAGATCAATGACAAAGTATTACTTGAAAACAAACAAATAGGCACAATTATTGATAATCTCTATAAGACTTGTTTTTAATTATTGACAAGAGTTGGAAACATTGTTGCAAATTAAGAAATATGCTCACCATGAGCAATGTCGTCTGTTGCATACGCTTCAAAATACGTCTATACGTGAAAAGGGGACCTAGCTAGATGTAGAGAGTATTAAAGGGAGATAACTGACCGATGTCTCCAATTAGGCCCGGTGCGCCTGACACGTTCAGACCAGTACGATTTACACCCAAAGCTGTCATTTTATTTTACGATGAACAAGAGACGGGTCAGTCGATATGAGTTGTTATGCTATCTCCGTAACGTCATCGTTCACTAAGATATGAGCCAACCAACAATATGGCCTCTGCGTAATGTATCGACCCAGATCAGCCTGCGCAGTCCGCGCAGACTGATCCGGGCCGATACACTCCGTCTCAGGAGGATATAATTCCTGAAACAGAAAATCCACAGGAGGCGAAAAATGTGTTTCCGGGTAAGCCTGTACGGCATGCTTAGGCTGCTACGGGTCGATACTTTCCCTAGTCTACGTTGTTGGTTTTCTCGCGAGACGGCTCTTATAGTAGTACCACACGAGATGCTTATTTCCAATTATGAGTCAGTTACATCCCGGTCTATGTTGCATGAAACTGGACAGTGAATATGCCGCAAAGACTATGCGTACGTTCAGGGTCTTCACTATACGCAGATAAAACAAGCACTCAACTCGCAAAATGGGACTCATGTATATCATAATTAATATTTCCAGAGTTAAGGTCAATAATTGCCGAATGTGTTCAACTTCGGGAAGTGTTATAAAATGATCTTACGCTTATTACAGGTCTTGGACGTTCTCTCACACGTTTTGGTATAATCATCCCAGACTAGTCCACCGGGGGCACATGGTCTTGGCCCCACAAGTCTTCCATTGGTACAAGTGATATAAGACTCGCAGGAATAGCAATATTGGTAATCCCCGTCCTCCAACGTTTTACAATCGCTCACGCAACCTGAACATTGTATTAATAGAGGATATTACATGAGTGGTCATTCAATACATAGAGGATATTACATGAGTGGTCATTCAATACATAGAGGATATTACATGAGTGGTCATTCAATACGATATTTTATTAAACGAGTTTAATAAAATTTTGTATTGAATGACCACGAATGTAATATTCTATTTATATCATAAATTCCAATTAGCATTGTTATTACACTAGTTATATACCGACAAATATAGAATGACGTTATATCATGCTGGCGACGTCATTTATGATATAATTAGTCATAATTAGAAGAAATAGAAATTACATGCAAAAATAAGTGAAACAGCAATACTTTATTCACTGGAAACCCAAACAACTTAAGTTTGTATCAATGTTTTGATTTTCACAATGTCTTAAACCTTAGCTTAAACATTTATACATGGGAATGGGTTAAGTACATGTAAACAGGTATGGCTAATTGACTTTAAAACTCATTTGAGCCGTCACGTGAGAAAACCAACATTATAGCCTTTGCGTAACGTATCGACCTAGATCAGCCTGCACAGTCCGCACAGACTGAATCGGGACGACACATTCCGTCTCAGGGGAATAGAGGTAAAGATTAATGATTCCCGAAACAGAAAATCCACGGGAGGCGAAAAGTGTCTATCCGGGTAAGCCTGCATGGCATGCTTAGGCTGATCCGGGTCGATACTTTATGCAGAGGCCAAAATGTTGGTTTTCTCGCGGGACGGCTCAAATGAGTTTAAAAGTCAATTAGGCATACCTGATTACATGTATTTAATCCGTTCCCATATCCAACAAATATGCAGCAATGACAACACTGTCGGAGATCTCTCTCCACGAAAGTGTCATTATTAAACAGTCGAAAACATTGTGGCAAAGGAGAAATTGCTTATAATGAGCACACATCTTTTCACCGCGTTTTTCAAGATCGTCGGCTGCAGATGCGTCAGAATGCATCTATCTCTTGGTAAAGGTTAAACACTGTAAACGTATTTATATTAACTTTTGATGGTCATTATGTATTGCAATCATCCTTTTATATGCCTGGATTCTACATCTATATCTACATAAAGCACATTTTGAATCTACTATAATTATTTTGGTTATGGGAAGAGGGAATTCTCAATATCTCATTGTCCTAAAATTTCAAAAGCGTATCATCATAGTCCACTATTCTATGCAGAAGGTAAGTAAAACAGTTTTTTGATAATCAATTTCTTAATTTCTCATTATCCTAAAAGTTCATACCCGAACAGACACTGCACGCCTCCCGTGGATTTTCTGTTTCAGGACTCATTATTCTATACCTCTTTTCCCCTGAGTCGGAATGTATCGACCCAGGTTAGCCTGCGCAGACTGCGCAGGCTGATCTGGATCGATACATAACGCAGAGTCCTTAATGTTGTTTTTCTCGCGTCCCTGTAAAAACTTACAATTATTGGAGTCTCCACCCGGACAAGATGGTGCCTTTTTAACTGTTGTTCCAGTCCATGGCTGTGGAGTAGTGGCGGTGTTTCCTGTAGATAATGACAATAATATAAAATGGGCCGTTGAAGCATTTATAAATATGCGAATAATATCGCATTGCAAGTTCTACTCTGAATCAGTGGTGACTGCGGTAGGGCTTGCACCTAGAGCCATCAACAAACACGTTTAACGCTTTCCCTCATATAGACGCTTTCTGACGCCTCTGCAGCAGACGGTTTTTTGAAAACATAGTGACAAAAGAAGAAATTGCTCAAAACGAGTAATTTCTCCTTTTGCCACAATTTTTTTCCACTTTTAGTCATAGGTTATCCATTCCAGTATAGAGATGTTCTATTTGTCTGCAAAATATGTTCAAAGTCGTCTGCTGCAGAGATGTCGTATGAGGGAAAGGGTTAACTGGTTGCAAGCACCAGCTCAGTATGAACTACATTCCGTTATTTCGTGTTTGATATCATGTTACTGTGTACGGCCACACCGATCACATGTATAAGGTATTCTTGAAGCAATCCGTCGTCAACAATTAATCCATAAAGGCTATGTTATGGGCTTTTTAACTTGTACCCATAGACAAATACACTTAGTACAGGGAGGGACTTATTGATGTATGCAATCGACTTAACCTCGTTAACCACTCATTTGTTTCCAACTGGTCATCAGCTTTTTTACTAATTTGCGTCCATATTTGCTTATATGGCAGAAAGCAACCGTCATTTGCATACTTATTTATTAGAAAATTCAAGTTGTATCTAATCAACAAGGAACATATATCTGGAATGTAACCAATGAATAAATGTTGACGTTTTTTTTTACGAATTGCATACATTTACGCATGAAAACCTTTTTATATAGAGTGCTTTTCTCAAGGCTCAAGCTTTTGTGCAGTAATATAAGCTGTTTCTGGTCAATCAATGCTGTGATTCAATTAATTAATTCAAAGCATTGACTCGCACATATAAGACCCTGTACTGATACTAAATCCCTGTATTGCTTTTACAATAAAATGTCGCAAACGGTTAAGCTTTAGTAATATTACTCCCTAGCTCACACCGATACAGAGCTATTGGGATAATACTTGTACTATAAAAGCTTAACAGAGTCCAATGGATTTAACCATTAGGTCTCATACCAGGAGTATCCATTCATTTTCATAAATGTAGGATACATCCAGTAAAAACGGGCTTTTTTCCTTTTGTTATTGTTAAAAACAACGAGATGGGATTTCTTACGATTAACTTCGAAAATCCATCTATACGAGAATGCAATGTATCGACCCTGGTCAGTTGCGCAGTCCGCGCAGACTAATTCGGGCCGACACATTCCGTCTCAGGGGGATAGAGGTATAGAGTAATGATTCCTGAAACAGAAAAACAACAGGAGGCGAAAAGTGTCCGCCCGGGTAGCATGCTTAGGCTGATCCGGGTCGATACCTTACGCAGAGTACACGATGTTAGTTTTATCGCGGAAGGGCTCATATGTGTCAATACGCATAAAGAGAAAACACGGGAGTCTACATCGACTTGTCCTGACCCCCTTACCACGACAGCAGTATGCACATACTGGTTTGATATTTATCTGTATATTAGTAGGCCCCCATCACATGGTAATTAACATTCGGAAGTTTAGAAATGAATATTTATCTTGTTTAATTATAATGCAATAGGTCAACTGCAGATTATTCAATGATATATGTACGGTCAAAGGTCGAAAAAGCGAAGATCCTGACCACCACTGCGCAAATGCGAAAAGAAGGTCTGGATCTCTGCTGGTCGCTGGGTTACGAATGTCAGTTTTCGTCTGATTCGGTTCGAATGGAAGTTATAGTCTTTCTCACCGATATGACAGGTAGATGAGCTTCCAGCACAGGTTTTAACGCTGTCGTCCCACCATGTGGAATATGGGCATCGGCTAGTGTACATGATTCCATGATTACACGTGACAAACACGTCACAGCCCTTGACATGACTGGTAATTGCCAGGTTTTTCATCGGCACAGCTTGTTACACAACCTGAAACATTTGTAATGTTATCCCTTTACAGACGACATCTGATGACTAATAAGCAGGCGATTTTGAAAAACATATAATGTGTACAAAGTAGAAATTACCCATAAATAAACATTTTCATTATATATACTTAGTTAATGCATAATAAATGATACACGTTGGCTCATGTGAGCAACACGTACATCTCGAGGGCTTGGTGTGAAACGGTTGTTACTAAAATTGGTATTTTTTTTACCAAGGTTATGTTACCTCAGCCATAAAGTCTTGATAAGCGTTATATCATTTTTCTTGGGTAAACAAATGGAAATTTAGGGTGCCATTGCTCGTTCTGAAGCAATGTCACCTAAATTTGCATTGTTTACACAAAGGGTCAAAATTGCCCCTTATCCATGGTTTTCTAAAGTAGGTTTTGAGTTACAACCGTTTCACGCCAAGCCCTCGATCTGCACAGTCTGATTAATATCTATCTGCACTGTTCACAGATTATCTAAGCAAGCTTGTTAGAATATTATGTCAACTTGTGTAGATTCTGATGAGAATGAGAATGAGAATGAGCAGGCGGACAAGATGATCTGAATCTACACTGTCCAGAATGCCAACGTGTTCCTTTCCTCATTCACTGGTATATATAATGTTTTGAAGTCTGTATAAAAACTGTTTTTTGCGATATCAATTGTTGCGATACACAGTTACAAACACAAATGTTGAACCACCTAGATTACAAGACTTAGTTTACTTTACACTTAACATGTAGCGATCACGGTTACAAACACAAGAGTGTTGAACTACCTATTTACTAGTATGGCTTACACTAAACATGTTCGATCAGGGTAACAAACATAAGTGAAACACATTATTACTAGAATACCTTACACTTAAATTTTACAATTTTAACAAAACATTTAAAATTGAACGTCTCCAAAACGACCTGTTTTGCATTTGCGACCACTGTAGAACCAGATCAATCCGCCAGTATATCATTGCAGTTTAATATGGCTTTTATATGTTTCTTTCAAATAAACTAAGGATGGTTTCATTAAACTTTTTGATAAGCTATATCAATTTTTATCTCGAGGGCTAGGCGTGAAACGGTTGTAACTAACATTGGTATTTGTTTACCAACGTTAATCCACCTCACCCGTAAAAGTCTTTATAAGCGTTAACTCATTGTTATTGGTAAAACAATGGACATTTAGGTGCCATTGCTCGTTCTGAGCAATGGCACCTAAATTTTGCATTGTTTACAAAGGGGTCAGAATTGCCCCGAAAACAGGGTTTTCAAAAAATAGGTTTTTAGGCAAACCGTTTCACGCCAAGCCCTCGAATTCTTAAGTACATGCATGCATGTGCTTTTTCCAAACGTGTATTAATTTATGTTAAGATTGCTCTTCGCGATGCACCGTTTAATAACAGATCATGTCCTGTCATTAAAACGGTACTACAGAATTAAACATATAGACATACTAACACTATCAATGCAGAATTAATTAAACCTAGTTAGGTCAAGATGGAAATGTTGAGTAGTTGAGAAGCCAACAGTATAGAACCTGGTCAGGACGGCGACACCGCGGCAGACTGTCTACCACTTAACAACCGAGTCGATTGAAAGTGAGTGTATACATGTTTATTACAATAAGTATATATCGGCAGAATGTTTATTTCGATGTTATATCGGCAGAATGTTTATTTCGATGTTATATCGAGATATTTTGTAATAGAGAACAAGAAGGGGATATTTTCGGCTATGCAAGAGTGAAAAAGAGATCATTTGGGGCTCACAAATTGAAATATATATTACATCTTCATAAACATGGATAGCTATTTCTTTCTATGTTCTAACGCACTGATGGGTTGTAGATATTGTATAAAAACATAGAGATCAATGACAAAGTATTACTTGAAAACAAACAAATAGGCACAATTATTGATAATCTCTATAAGACTTGTTTTTTAATTATTGACAAGAGTTGGAAACATTGTTGCAAATTAAGAAATATGCTCACCATGAGCAATGTCGTCTGTTGCATACGCTTCAAAATACGTCTATACGTGAAAAGGGGACCTAGCTAGATGTAGAGAGTATTAAAGGGAGATAACTGACCGATGT